>AWWV01011970.1:0-27827 GCA_001974805.1 Corchorus capsularis | reverse complement strand
TCTTTTTTGGTGGCAATGTAGAATTCCGTCATATTTTATACATGAATCAAGTCTTTTATGGAGTTTTGTATACGTGCCGCCTCTTCTTTTTATTTTGTGTTTTCCTTTTGGCTGAATTGCTTGTATGTTTTTGAGGTATGCATTTTAAATTCTTAGAATTGTGGTCAGATAATTCCTACTCAAATGAAACGTATGCTTGAAGATGGATCCTCAGCCAATAATTCACTGTTTGAAGATGTCACTATTGATCCTGTTGTGCGAGGATTCATTAGAGACTGGGATGCCATGGAAGATTTGTTGCATCATGTTCTGTACACTGGCCTTGGGTGGGAAGTCGGGAATGAAGGACAGATACTGTTTACAGATCCACTTTGTACTCCGAAGGTTAGGTACCTTTATCCTTTTCATTCTTTTCATGCTAATATTGATCTTCAAGTTGATCTTTATCTAATTAAAGGAAAGATATTGCTATTATGGAGTTTTATATTCTCCTGAATTTCAGATCAAAGCTGTAAAAGTAGTTTCTGTTGCTCTTTTGCCCTAACATTCTGCCCAAATTCATTTCTTTGAGGTTGATTACCATGTAAATTAATGGTGTAAAATCATTTTTCCCTGCTAATCTTTTTCCAGGCTGTTAGAGAACAATTGGTGCAATTGCTATTTGAAACTTTTAATGTCTCGGGATTTTATGCGTCAGAGCAAGCAGTATTATCATTGTATGCTGTTGGGCGTATCTCTGGCTGTACTGTTGATATTGGTCATGGGAAGATAGGTATGTTCTTGCATGCCTTTTATCATGTGAGGTTTAAATTTTGGGTGCTTACTTCTAATTCATGTATATTGTGGTTAAGTTAAAATCTTTTTATTCGTATCCGTGAAAAGAAGACCAGCAAGGTAGGAAGCATCAAATTCCTTTTTCATTATTATCAAGTATTTATCTTATGTGCATGTGTTTATCATACCTCATAAAATTGAAATTTAGTTGTGGATAATAGATCAGGAATCTCTTTCACTTGGCTTTAAGCTGCAAAGGATTTATTATATCAATTTTATAGATTTTCTGTTCTGTATATGAACTCTGCACTTATCAACAGACATAGCTCCAGTACTTGAAGGTGCTGTCCAACACATTGCCTCAAGAAGATTTGAAATTGGAGGTATTGAATTGACAAAGTTACTTGCTCAAGAACTTGGTAAATCAAATCCTATGGTAAACCTCAGCATGTCTGATGTTGAGAAATTAAAAGAGCAGTTCTCATGTTGTGCTGAAGATGAAGTTGCTTATGATAAAACTCTTAAATCATGTGAGATAGAGGAACACACCCTGCCCGATGGACAGGTTTGTCTTTTTGTCCTTGCTTTCTTTTCGTCGTTTAAGTTTCTGATTTTTACCTTAAGACTTTAGTGTGTACTCTACAAGTTATTGAGATATCCTACTAAATTCTAGTCTATGGGACTTGGTTTTTTCACGTATAATAAGATGAGAGTTCCCTCTCTGAGTGATTTTGGTTCAATTCATCATCGGTATTCCTTTCTTTCTTTACATTAGCTTGTTTTAAATATGCCCCATGTTTCTTCTGCACTTGGAATCTCCAAGTTGTGTTTCTGATTGTTATACATTTCAAATGCCACTTCAGGTGATAAAAATTGGAAGAGAAAGATTTACTGTTGGTGAGGCATTGTTCCAACCATCTATATTGGGTTTAGAAGCTCATGGAATTGTTGAGCAACTTGTTCGTAGTACTTCAACAGTTTCTTCTGAGAACCAGAAGCAACTGCTAGAAAATACTGTCCTTTGTGGCGGGACTACTTCTATGACTGGTGAGAGTCATATGATATCTTTGAGCCTTGTGATGTTTTGCTAATGAAGGGTTTTTTTCTGGGGGGGAATAGTAATAGAAATTTGTCATTGTACATAAATTTCATTACACTTTGAATATAAATTTTGGGTATAGTTGCTTTGATGTTATTTTGTTGAAGGTGGAATTTTACTTCAAAGCTGTTTATGTGTTTTGTCCTTTTGTCTCACTGCAGGTTTTGAAGATAGGTTCCAGAAAGAAGCAAGCCTGTGCTCATCTGCTATCCGTCCTTGTCTAGTAAAGGTAATCTATTATGTGCCTGTGGTAAACTGATGCTACTTTGGCTATTCTCACGTGGTTTAAATCTTGTATAGTTTGCTGTCTGACTGCTTGTTTTAATCTTTCTGAGTTGGTAAATGCAGCCTCCAGAATATATGCCGGAGAATTTGACTGTGTACTCTGCATGGGTGGGAGGTGCAATTCTTGCTAAGGTGGTGTTTCCACAAAATCAGCATGTAACGAAGGCAGATTATGATGAGACTGGACCCTCTGTTGTTCATCGAAAGTGTTTTTGATTTATTTTTTAGCCAAGTGAGGTTAAGTTGGTGTTTACAGCTTTTGTGTCTGTATTATATTTATTAGGATAGTAATGGCAGTAGAAAAACCCAAAACTGTAATCTGAGTTAACAGAGGAAGCAATTTGCATGTTATGTTACTGCTATATCGAAGTGTAGGTGACTTGGTAGGTGTTTAGTTGAAGTTGAAGGATTAGCATTTCCTGTTCTGGCTTGGCTTGCAGCAATTGAACTGGTTAATCAGAAATGTTATCTGCTACCTTGATGACAGGGGACGTTTCCTGTGGTTATTTATATAATATAATGCATGTTTCCCAGGATTGCCGTGATTCTTATATATCATATCATTTCATTTCTAAATTCTAATGCAAAGCCTGTTTCATATTATAGGCAATTAAATTAACAGTCAGGTTGGTTTGTTAATATTGCTGTGCTGAGTGCTGATTTGAATTAGAAAAGGGATTTGGTCACTCCGTATTGGCAAACACTGGTTGGAATTTAGATGCTAGAGTAGAGGTAGAGGTGGAAACTGGAAGCTGGAAAGAAGGAAGCCAAGGGAATGAAAGAAATGTGAAACGTGCCAAATATGAAATAGGACCCAACCCAACCCAACCCAAGAGTAGAGCGGCACAGCCAAGTTTCGAGGCAAACAAAGTGCCAAAGGCTTCCCATCCTCACAATAGAATCTGATTCATAACTTAGCTTGTCCCACACACCAAAATATAAAAGCAAGTGGACAAACAAAACAAACCTCTATTTTCCATTGGCAATTGGGAATGCCATCCTTCCATTCCCACAAAACAACCCTAAATACATTGTCTATTGCTTTTTTGATATGTCAACGCCCCATACAGTCACGGACCTAAAGAAAAACGATACAAGTACTTTTTTTTTTTTTCAATTGTTATGATAGCCATCCACATTCAAGTTCAACAATCCAACCTGTTGATCAGAAAATAATTTCTTTCATTTAGATTGCTACGTACTATGTTATGATCCAAGTTTAATTGTTACTACTATGTTAATTGTTATGTTATAATAATACCCTTTTTAATTTGGTGGATATCATGTAGGTAAATTAAGCTTGCAGCTTCATAAATGGAGCACTAATTTAAGATGGATGCAAAAAGCGGAATAATGGAATTATAGATCAAATCAACAAACAAACACCCAGAAATTGAGATTTGAGTGTTCCAGTTCAACAACACCCAGAAATTGAACTTGTGCCATCCATTGTTAATTTATGTCCCTATATATATGCATATAGCAGTTTGTAAAACATTCCCACATTTCAAAATCAAGACATCCATAAGTAGTAGAAGAAATTTTGCATGTAAAGTAAATGTTAGCAAACAAAAGAAAACATAATATACCTGCAGGAAGCCTAGCCATCCCTGTTAAGCTTTTTGATAGCAACCTGGACTGGAGTTGGCCCTTTCCATCAGCAGTTTTGATTGTTCCTTTAAATACGCCCCCAAAGCCGCCTTCGCCAATCTTATATAGTAAAGAAAAGAAATCTTAAACCGTCAAACGAAATCTTAGAAGAAAAAGAAAAAACCAAACAGAACCTTTTGTTTCTCTTTGTGTTTCTTCTGGCGGTCCTTCTCCTGGGATCTGAAGGAGTAGAGGAGCTCTTTTCGGGCACGGGCCAAATGAAAGAATTCAATAGCCTGATTTGAAGCAGCTATTTTAATTTTTAATATGGTGGTGATACCGGCTCTAAGTCTAAATATTGGTGGTGAGTAGGTTACCATCGTGAGTACTCTGCAGGTTATGTTAAGGTTATGTTTCCTAAGTTGTTGTTCTTCTGTCTGACTGTCTCTGATTTCAGTTTTATTTTGTTGTTATGTTATGTCCCCAAAACATAACAACAAAATAAAACTGAGATCAAAAACAAACTAGAAAAGGGGATCGTGACCCACTATAAAATCACTTGCCTTATAAAAGTAAAACTGCAGTTACTTTTATTCACCCAAACCAATTTCTCTCTTTTTTTACAGTCCTTTTGAAAATTTTCCTTGTGTCTTCACTCTTCACCTCAGCAGCATGTTGAATTGAATGCAATTATTTAACTAGTATTTTTAGAACTATTGAAGTGAAGTGGGGTTTCCTTTTTCATATATATATATAGATATAGATTTCAGTTGAAGGTCCAGTAGGAAGTTGTAATTAAGAAATTGAAGAAAAAACGAAATAAAGAAGATGGATGTTAACGTGCGGTGAAGTTAAAAGGTCTTGATCTGTACCCTTCTTGCATGCGCCCACTGTCCCTTCCCACGATTGTTTTTCAAATATTGGCTTTCAAGTCTTAAATAAAATCTCTTCCATTTTACTTAAATATATCCATTGGCATTGGATTCCAGAAGGGTCACTTTCTTATTCCATTAGGCTATACTACACTATGTTTTTTTGCCTTTTTATAAAGTGAAATGGTAAGAGAGAATTAAAGAGTGAGGGAGTGTAAGAGAGACTGAACACTGAGCAGAAGACAACAAAATAGTAAATAGAAGAAGAACAGAATTAGAGTTTTAGAGCTTATTAATTATTAGCTTTCCAACAGAAGAATTCTGTAGTTCCCCAGAACCCTTGTTGTAACTTGTAAGCAACGTACATAGGCAAAGGAGAGGGATTAATGATTTGAAAGAGACGTCCAATGCAAAGACTCTGTATTTCAAGTGCCCGCGGTGATATGCATGCAGACGTGAGCATTGGCAGATGCATGGTGAGCATTGGCAGTGGCAGGTAAACAGTAAATACTAGCTAGTAATAATTAATAAAATGAATTACTAGCAACTAGTAGCATTAGTAATATTGAAGAGATTTTCTTCAATCTAACCAAACCAATCTCTCTCCCTCCAAAATCAAATCCAATCAAAATGAAACCTTTTGTTTTAAGCCTTTAGTATTTAATTTTTAGAAAATTTATTTAGTTAGCTCTATAGTAATTAGCTAGCTAGGTTGGGGTTGGGCCATGTGGTTTCTGATAATTGATCAATCATTTCAAGACCACATCTCAAAACTCCATCCCCTGCCCTGCCCATTAACTTGCTTTTCATACGAATATTTTTAGGTTTTATATTGATTGATTTAAAGAATTTGAGAAGGAAATTAAAAGGGCGACTAGGTGTGGGCCATTACTACTTATTTTATCAATACTACTGTTTGTATTTAGTATTTATAGTAGAGTAGTACTTAAATTTAAACTTTTCCTCATTCAAATCCCACATTGATGAATTACGGATTAGTCATGGTTTAAGTAACATGATCGTCACATAAAAAGGAGAAAAGAAAAAGAACAATTTGAATAGTACTGTAAATGAGAAAATAATTCTATATATACTCCTAGTATAAAATTAATTTTCCTTTTCTTAATTATAAAAGAAAGTTCTATCTATAAAGTTCCAAAAAAAGAAAAAGCATAAAGGAGACATATGACCTAAGCGAGCGCGATGTAATTAAATGAATAAATTTACAGGATATATAAAATAAAGGGATCGAAGGAAATTGGAAGGAGTGGAGTGAGTTGTTCAAGTTGAGCAAGGTGGAGAAACATTCCCTTGGTAAGTTAATCTAACATTGGAGCAAGAAGCTTCAGCGATATTATTATTATTATGTTGGTTTTGTGGAACTGATAAATCTACATTTTGCAGATATATCCCTCGACAAGGAAAGCTTTGGCTGCAATCCAATTTCAAGGCCACCTCCGATGCACTTGTTCCTCTTATGTTTTGGTAAAGCACGTTGCTCACTTGCACTGCTGACACCTGGATCATCAATTCATTCAATTATATTATTACTTGGAGTACCATATAATATATTCAATTATTATATATTAATTGAAAAGCTAGAGCACATATATATATAAAATATTTTTACCTGTTTGGAGCATGGTTTTCGTTGATCACAGTAGTTTTGATCAATAATTATGGGATTGCTGACGTTGTGCATCATTATGTTTCGGAATTTGATGTTTTTGGCATACCCTGATCCTCCCTATATCATACATATATAACATTATTATACTAGTATTAGACTTGTGGTATAAAAATATAATTGCTGTAATATTATGAAATTTAAAGAGTGGGGAAAAAAGTTTTTTTTTTTGTTTGGATGGGGGTGAAAAAAAAAAGTTTAAGTAAAAAGTTTATCGACTTGTCAAATTTCGTGGGTTAACAACAAACAAACAAACAAATTAATTCCTTATCAGAGAAAAAAAAATTAGGTAAACAAAATAAAAATAGCAAACGATAAGTAAGTAGGAAATAGTTGAAAAGGTAGATGGATTAAGTAAGAGGTAGAAGTAAGAGGTCAGAGGTGGGTGGCTAGCTTTAGCTTGTTGTGAATGTAATCACCATTTACCAATTAACACCAAATTTTCCCTTTTGGTAGAGTTTTCTCAAAATTATTGTAAAAAATCGTCTTGGTACGTAGTAATTCAATATAGAGTATATGTATATATTGCAAATATGACGGCTCATCTGGAGCAACACTACTTAATTATGGCCTTTTAATCAACCTTAATTCAATTAAGAGGAAGATTTTAAAATGATGTGGAAATATTTGAAGGTGTTATACCTGCCAAGTCTTAATTCTGACTCCGTTGGTGGTTCCTGAAAGTGTGGCTTTGTCCACTATTACATTGGAGACGTAAGCTTCCGAATTTTTAGCTCCTAAGCTCCCTATGCTGATATATATATACAGTCACAGACACAGGCCACAGTAATAATCAAAATTCAATTCCCAGAATTATTAGCCAAATAAAATTCCATTTCCATCAAAATTAATTACAAAAATAATAAAGTGGAAATTAATGAGACCTGATTCCATGGCCTGGTCCACATGTAATGGCGGTGGCGCGGACATTTTTGGAGCCGCTCACTATAGAGATGCAATCATCACCTTGTCAAAAACAAAACAAAAACAATATTATTATTAATTAATAGTTGAGTTTGAGGAGCTGGATTATCTATTTTTGTTTAATCAGTACAATCAAGGAACATTAATCCTTACCTGTGGCGATGACCGAGTTTTGAATGATAATATTCTGAGTTCCAGAAACATGAATTCCATCGGTGTTGGGGCTATTTCCAGGCGCTTTCACCAAAAGATTAGAGGCTTTTACATTGAAACAGTTTCTAAAAGTCAGATGCATTTGCTGTGCATTTTTGATCCGCACTCCTCCTACTTGAAGATTTCTGCATTCATTGAACGTTACAGCCTGCACCCATAATAACGCAATTATATACTACTTATTACTCCAATATTCAACTGCATGCACATGCAGCTATATCTATATCTCTATATTAGAATTTAGAAGAGATGATGAGTATATAAGTATATGAACTTACTGTTGGCGCTTCCTTGCAGGGCTGCAACATGATCCATATATCGGACACAGAAATAGCATTAATTAGCAAATAGCAATTAATAATGCTGTTTATTTTTATTGAATACTATTATTGATACAACAAATTAAAAGACAAAACATATTAGTATTAATTATTTTGAAATTTATTTATAATATACCAACCAGGGCTTTGTTGATTTTGCACGACTTTAACCACCATGTTCTGCCATTCCCATTGATGGTGCCGGTGCCTCCACCTTCTACTCTTAAGTTTTCAACATTATCAAAGTAAAGCCACTTTCTTTCTTTGTAATCTGAATGATGAACAGAGGCTTTGATTGTTCCATACACCTATATATATATATATATATATATATCATGTTTCAAATCATTAGAAAAACAATTCATGTTACCCTTTTTTACATATATATATACTAGTAATTGTTTATGGAATATATCAAATTGGCAACAAATAAAAGGTAAAAACTGACCTTGAAAACAAGAGCAGATTTGCAAGGTCCTGAAAAATCAATGGGCTTAACATGATATATCTTCCTCCTAGGGACAACCAGCACGGCTCCTTGAGAAGAAGAGCAGGCATACTTCCAAGCTTTCTTAAATGCCTAATTATAAACAACAAATTCAAATTTAAATTAAAATCAAATTAATGGGAAAGGGAAATTAAACACAAACAGAGGACGTAGGGAAAAACAGAGTTGAATTGAAGTAGTGAAACAGAGGTACCTGAGAATCGTCCTTTCCATCAGCTTTAGCTCCGAAAGCATCGACATTCACCACCTTTGGCTTCGGCTTTGGAGCAGGCGCTCTAGCAAGGCTCGACCAAGTTTGATAAGAGTTAGGATTATTATGGTGGGAAACGCCATAAGTACTGGGAGCAAAGGTTGTTGGTCGATCACCAAAATCAAACTGAAACTGAAAAGGGTCCTGATGATCTCCATGACTGCCAACACAAAGAGAGATCAATGTAATTATAAGGACAATTAGTGGGAGACAAACACAATGGCGTTTTCCTTTTAGGGACATTCTGATTCTGACGAGGGTTCACTTTTGATGTTTAATGTTTAAAAGAGAGACAAATTAAAGGGTAATCTTGGATTGATGTGCTGCTGCTATTAAGGAGCTACTATATCGATCCTATATGAATTGAATTGAATTGAATGTGTTTTGTCATCAAGTAAACATAATCTATTTATACTAGTAAAACTAGCTAGGCTGGGGGATGTATTTCGACAAGGACAAGGATTTTTTGTCATTTGTTCATACTCCAATTCCAATATAGTAGTAGTTCATAGTCCATAGAGAGAGAGGAATGGCAGTTAAATTAGGTTTTAGAAATCCTGACGAGTCAGAAAAGGTCTGGATTAACAAATTCAACTTTCAAGACCAAATGCCTACTTTTGCTGCCTCTACTACGCTACCCTTTTTTTTGTCACATTTTTTTTTTAATTCAACTATAATTATGACGAAACTCTCGGACGTTTAATTACCAATTAGTTTAGTCATTGTTTTGTGATTGTTTACCGATACATACACATACTATATGCCTTGCCTTCTATTCCATCAATACTGATTTGATATACTTAGCTTAGATGGTTGGGTTGGGTCATGGGTGACTTGGGTCATTAATGTCGTCACAAATTAATTTTACTGAATAAAGATAAGCAACAACAGCAATCCATCATTTTGCCATATGGCCGTGTGCTCATTCTTTTTCTTTATAGCATTTTAATTTTAATACTAATTAATAATGACATAAGGTAACAAAAGTATACTAATAAATTGAAATTTGATTGATGAAATCATTAATTTGGCAGACTCTATTTCTTATTCATAAGTATTTCTTCAACCAATATAATTGCTAGCTTCGTGTGATCAAATGTGATTGTTTACCGATCAATGGAAATGATACATAACATGGCTTTCTACTGGATTCTGGTCGGACGTAAAGTCAGAGTCAGACATAGGCAGCGCTGAGTATTGGATTCATTCATTTGGTTCAAAATGCATGCATTGCAAATTACGTACCCATATATATAATTTTCAAGTTAATTTCGGCATAAATAATGGATACATGCGCATTATTAATTTGATGACGATGCATATGCGTTAGGTATAGTAACTCCGTTTTTCCAAGCTTCGGTTATGGAGTTTTGGTATTGCTCCACCTATTTCGTTAGAAAACCACCTGCTCTGCTAGTACTTTACAATTTGACCTCCCAAACCCAAAACAGCAGTTAATGTTATTTTGAAAGTCCTCAATTTTGACTACTAGCTATCAGTTTTATTAGAAAAATTGAGGATCAACTTGTAATAGATTTTGGAGACAACGATTCGATTCTATGTCAAACATTAATTTTCTCATAATTATATATTGTTAACTTAATTTGAAGATCTAAACCCACTTCTAATCTATCTCAAAAAAACCCCCACTTCTAATCCCACTAAGAATAAGAATATACTATGACATAAGTTTTATAGTCGTGGTTTGCGAGCTACTACTAATTATATACTATTATTAGTACTCATTGGAAAGAATATGTTAATTTTCACATATACTATATAGACACGATCATAACACGAATACTAGTAATTAATTAGCCCTTTTTGACTTGTTATCAAAAGGTAAAAGCGCCAAGTCAAACCCAAAAAACGAGCCCTTTTTGTTTCCTCATGTCACTACTACAATTTGTTTAGTTATTTTGATAGAAAGTATTGAATTGATGCAGAAAGAGAGAGGCACCATGATCTTGGTTGCCTAATATATTTACTACTAATAAAGTTAAATGAAGAAGGCATATGCATGCATTAATTAATTAATTAGTACTGTAATAATATGGTTAAATTCATTATATATTAATATTTAATAATCGATAATCATGATTAGATGTGAAAATTAAGGCAATACAATATGTAGGTACGTAGATTAATGGTAATCATGTAAATGTCCTTGCAGTTGCAGGTGAAAAAATGTACGGTTTTCTTCCACAACCTGTTATGCGCATGCAAGGCATTAGCTTATTTATTTGTCCAAATGGGTATTTGAATTTCTTGAAAGAGAAGGAGAAGGAGAAGGGGGACTTTGCCATATAATTATAATTTGGCTGGGTTCGGGTTCGGGAAGTTAGCACCATCTAAGTGAAATGAATTTAGATGTTGCTGTAATTAAGGGATCAAATTAGAAAGAAGATAGGGAATTTTTTGGTAAGAGAATGGGATGGGATGCGTGTGCAATTTGGGGCCTGAAAGAGAAAGAAATACTAATAGACTGGGGCGTCAACGCATACGCTTGCGGATGCCGTGGTGTGTCAACTTTGAATTAATTTTATTAATTAAGGGATCAAAGTCTCATGACTCATCATCTGGTTTGGCTAGTTTTTCATTTTTCAATTTGTCGCTTACTTTAAAGTTTAAACCATCGGCTAGGCTTGTGCTTTTTATAATTTGACAATATATATAGCACTAATTATAAGTAGTAAATAAATAATCAAAGTCCACGTTTTTATTTAATTAAATTTTCAATTTCAATACTTAGGATTGATTTTTCTTTGAAAAAGTTAGGCACATGGCACATGCTACATACCACAATCCATGAAGAGTTAAGTTATTTTTGTTCAATCCAAATAAATTAATCTTTATCATTTTTATCTCCCATGCATGTCGTTGCAAGCATATAGTAAGAATTAATCACAGTATATATTGAAACTAAAATCCTATAAACGATAAGTGTCTTAAATTTTAAAAAATTATTTTTGTAAAACAAATTTTGAATTGTGATTAAGATCTTGTAACATCATGTAAAGTGAAAATAATATTTTGATTCATATATTTGTAGAACACGTATAAAACAATATGGAATATATAAACTATCAATTAGATTATATGTGAAAGTTGTTCAAAAAAGAAGTTTAAAGTCAAATGAAGAGATTAGAGATATACCGAACATTGACCCCCCCGGGGCTGGGCCTAGGCTATAGAATTCAAAACCAATTAAATTAAGAGTAGTTAACGCCATTGCCATTGGCATTGGCATTGGTAATGGTATATCCAAAGTTCCAACTGCTAATTAGCCTCTCTTTAACTGCTCTCATGCAGATGCTACATTGATACTAGCTAGGATAGAAATAAGAATACTATTAATAAAAATAAAAATTACTAAGAGATTAGAGAAATTGGGTAAGCGGTTAGAACGGTTTTAATAAGGCAAATTAAATTAAATTATATATGGTGATGGTGGGCCCAAAATTGGGATGGAGAAATTTGGCTATATATATATAATATATGTGATGTGATGCGATTAATGGAAAAGGAGACGTCACGTAACTATATATATAGGAGGAGTATTTGAAGAAGAATGGAAAAAGCATGCGGATGGCGGATGGCGGATGCGGTGAAAGAGAAAGAGAAATAGACGGCATGGCATGGAGATCGCAAATCTTTAGAAATTTCTACTTTCTACCTAACAAGTAACAATATACATACAAACAAAAACTAATTCTTCTTGGCATGCTCACTAATCCTAACTCCAAGCCAAAGGATGAAAATATATATCAAAAGGTTTTTACATCACAAAAATTGACCTAAAAACACGTGTACCGCTGTAGGCCTTTTATAGCATCTACTTAAAGCCTTCAAATTGAGATTTGGGCCATACATGAGTTAGTGGACCCTAAAAGCCTTCTATATATTATATCCCACTAACACCCTCATATATGCTCCATCCTAAACATTATTGCTATATATATGATTGGCCCATCCCTTATTTGCACTGCATAATGCATTTCTTTTTCTTTGCTTAAAATTTGCACTACATTTCTACTCACACATATATATAATTACAAAGATTACCTCAAAAAATAAAAATTACTACAAAGATTACTAGTATAGTATATTCATTGTTGTATTTATTATCATTATTATCAAAACAAAACAATGAATTTAATTTCCGATTCAAAACTATAATTTGTTGTGTGATACTGGTGGTTCATAATAGTTTCTGAAGATATGTAAAAATCCACGCTACTAGTACTAATTTTGTTTTTGTAGTTCAATCATCAATGAAAATGAAAATGAAAATGAAAATGGATAGATATTATATTTTTTTGTGGTGAAAATTGAAAAAGATCAAAGATGGGGAAGGAATGGATTGTTCCGTAGCGGAAGGGGATCTCCAACCAAGGGCAAACGACGAAAATTCAAGCATCTAATAAATTTGACCTCTCTCTCTCTCTCTCTTCTTTTTCATATTTATTTCATACCAAAAGGAAAAATCGATATTTACACAGTATTTGTATATGAAAAAGAAAAAAAAAAAATAAATAAAACGAAAAGAAAGAAAAAGGATATGACGTGTCACTCCATACACCAACAAAGGACAAAGGCCACTCACAAGACAAGCACACTTGATTGATATACTTGGGCAAATTTAACAGAGCCGGCACCTTGCCGGTTTATTCAATACTAATAGTTTCTCAGTTTGTGGGCATTGTTTTCTCAGAAAAAAAAAAAAAGAAATGGGAGAGGCGGCAGAGGCAATGAATGGCGGAGGAGGAGGAGGAATTGTGGAGGTTCAGCCTAAGCCGCAAAAGGGGCTGAGTTCGAAGTTGATCGACTGGTTGGAGACGTTGATAGTTAAGCTTATGTATGACTCTTCACAGCCTCAACATTATCTGTCGGGTAACTTCGCCCCCTCTCCTGCCGAAACTCCTCCCACCCAACATCTTCCTCTTCAGGGCCACCTTCCTGTAAGTTGTAACCCTCTTTTCTCTTCTCTTCTTTTTAGTTTTCTTTTACTCTTTACTTGATTATTATTACTTGTACTCTGTTCTCTGTTCTATTACGCTTGCTCTTTCTTACATAAGACGAGAATATATTTGTATTTTTCTCTCCCTTTTCTATTACTAGTATGAACTACTGTAATTAATCAGGACTACTTGACTTGACTGTCAACTAAATCGCGTTTGGGATTAAAATCTGTTCATCAATCCCAACTCTATGGAGTATGGAGTATGGAGTATGGAGTATTACTTTACTTGTAGTCTTATGTTTGTTTCTTTCTATTTTCCCAGGAATGCTTGAATGGTGAATTTGTTAGGGTTGGGCCCAACCCCAAGTTTGCCCCTGTGGCTGCTTATCACTGGTACTGTATTACTAGTATTCCCTCTCTAACTCCAAGTTTCAATTTTGATTTTTCAACCATCTTATTAGTCTGTCTAACATCATTTCTATTTCTATTTCTCTGTCTACAGGTTTGACGGAGATGGGTATGTCAACTTTACACTTGACTCTTTATTATTATATATTTTTCTATAATAAAATTAGTATCTCATTTCATTTCAATTTTCAATCTGCTGCCCTACTTGCCCAACTCCTTCTTTATGTAACACTGCTCATGATTTTATTTATTCAGATACTTGTCCAAATGTCAAATTTTTTTGGGTCTTCAAATGTTAATTTAGTCTGGTTGGAAACTGTATATTCTGGAATTTGCAGAATGATTCATGGTCTGCGCATTAAAGATGGAAAGGCCACATATGTCTCCCGTTTTGTGAGGACATCACGTCTTAAACAAGAAGAATTCTTTGGCGCTGCCAAGTTTATGAAGGTAGTATACCTTTGCAATTGCCTTCTCAACTGGACAATGTCTTTGCTGATTGATTACTTTTGACTAATGATGATGATTTTCTTAATTCACTATTATGCTATTTTCAGGGGAATATCCTTCATAATTTAATCAAGTTAGGAAAATAACTGACTATATTCTTAATTTTCTTCAGCTGCTCATCCTCATAATGAAATCTAAACTGATGTGCCATGACCTTCACAGTAACTATGACTTAAGAGAAGCATCAAGATTTAAACTTTCACTGTGAAAAGCCTCATCTTACTTGTCATTGACTTCTTCTTGGATCTCTTATTTTGCAGATTGGAGACATTAAAGGGCTATTTGGTTTACTCATGGTCAACATACAGAAGCTCAGAGAAAAGGCTAAGGTGTTGGATCTTACGTATGGGAATGGGACAGGTAAACTTGTTTAGTCTGTTTCTGTTAAAATGTGAGATAATGCACTTTCAGCATTTTCTTTTATGTTTGCTTGCACAATACAACATTCAATTCATTATATCATACTTGTGCATGATGTCTAATGCTGTATCTTTGATGTTGTCTATGTCCTAAGTTTAGAAAGAAAAAATATGGCTGAATGATTTTTGGATCCCAATGTTCTTTCTCTAAACCATCACAAAAAGGGAAATTTAGTGAGATACTAGTGAACCATAATGGATTACATTATTCATTCTGATAGATTTACTGATCTGGTACCCTGTTGGAACTGTTCTTTGGGGCTCCTGAAAGTTATTTGTGCTTCAATTTCTGCATGAATCCATGGCATATCTGAAAACAACCCCAACTTATTCTTCCCGTTTTTCCTTAATGCTCATCATTAGTAGTTCACCTGTTTCAGAATGCTTATCGTCTTGATGTGAAAATCTGACTTGGTGTATATTATTATACAGCTAATACAGCTCTCATATATCATGATGGGAAACTGCTGGCACTTCAAGAGGCCGATAAACCTTGTATGTCTTCTCTCTTTCAGTTTTCTTTTAAGGGAGAATGAGGAGGTTTAAGATTCTAAAATTCACATTTATTGACGATTAGTATTTTGTTTACTGAGAATAACTTTTATTCTGTGAAACTTGCTTATTAAATTGTAAACCCTGTTGCAACATCCAGATGTCCTCAAAGTTTTGGAGGATGGAGATCTTCAAACTCTTGGCATGCTTGATTACGACAAGAGGCTGACACATTCATTTACTGCTCATCCAAAGGTCGATCCAATCACTGGTAAGACCCATCATTTAGAAAAGAAACCAGTATATTAGAACATATGCGTCGGATTTCTGAGATTTTGGCATGCAGGGGAGATGTTTACTTTTGGCTATTCACACGAGCCACCATACATCACATACAGAGTTATTTCAAAGGATGGTTTCATGCATGACCCAGTACCAATAACAATAGCAGAACCTATCATGATGCATGACTTTGCGATTACTGAGAATTATGCAATTTTCCTGGATCTTCCTTTGTGTTTCAGACCAAAGGTATGCTGCCACCTTCACTAGACCTTTGTTTGGTTTTTCCACCAATACCTGCCAAGCCTTTGTATAGATTGGTAATGGTAGGTGGCTTGGTTTCCATTATGTTAATTAACTTCTCCTTGAAACATTTTATTTTGGCGGGTAATTGAAATTATTCATGGGCAACAGCTTCTGATATCATTGTTGAGAATTATAATGATGAAATCTTGTTATTATTGGCATTTAAATTTCCAGGAAATGGTCAAAGAAAAGAAGTTGATATACTCATTTGATGCTTCAAAGAAGGCTCGTTTTGGTGTACTTCCACGATATGCAAAGGATGAACTTCTAATCAGATGGTTCGAGCTTCCTAATTGCTTTATTTTCCATAATGGTAATTGGTTGCGTTTTAATTATTCTTTTGAATTCATAATTTTCCTTTAAAAAATCAAGATTTGATTTCACGTCATTAATAGCTAATGGATGTCCATTTTCATATACCCATTGGTAACAGTCACATTCTATCAGCTCTCTAAAGGAGTTAGTTACTAACTTCAAATGTTTTAATATGATAATGTGGTTTATCAAGGACATAAACCACTCATAATTTGTAGGAGGGGGGCAAAAAAAGAAAAAAAAAAACCACTCATAATCAACTTATTCATGGACTATTTACTAATACCCTAGCTATAACTTGGATTTCTTGTTGTTGAGAACAGTTGATAGACTCGGTAATTTGGATTTTCAAATATCATCTGATCAATTTCAGTTCAGTGGATAATTAATAAATATCTTTTGAGTTTTGACAATTAGCTGGGAACACGACTTCTGCCAAGCTATTTTCTTTCTTCTTCTCAGTAGTTCCAGTAGGTACTATCAATTCAACTACTGACAGAAAGGGTGCATAGCATAACTATGGACTATGGGTTTTCTCATTAATTTTCTAAAAGTTCCTAAACTTATGTGCTTAATGTATTTGCACTTTGTACATGAATGTGTTAGACTTAAACTCATTTAATGACTTCCTGTCACTAGCCAATGCTTGGGAGGAGGATGACGAAATTGTTCTGATCACTTGCCGCCTTGAGAATCCAGATTTGGACATGGTCAATGGGGAGGTGAAAGAGAAGCTTGAGAATTTCAGTAACGAGCTGTGAGAACTCTGACTTTGTACGTGAATTTATACAATAATCTTTATACTGCAACATTGTCTCTCATTCTTATTGTCTGAATCAGGTACGAGATGAGGTTCAACATGAAAACTGGTGTTGCAACACAAAAGAAATTATCAGAATCCGCTGTTGATTTCCCTAGGGTGAATGAAAACTACACTGGCAGGTATGTATCTAGTTTTTGTGTCAGTAGTTAGAAAGATGTCTGCCCAATGTCTTCTTTTGATCAAGTTGTATACTTCAGTTATCATTAGCTTATGTTCTAACTCGAACTTTCACATGTTGCTTCTGTTGTCTGAAATAGAAAACAAAGATACGTGTATGGAACCATTTTGGACAGCATCGCGAAAGTGAAAGGGATTGTGAAGTTCGATCTGCATGGTGAACCAGAGGAAGGAAAAGCAAAGATTGAAGTTGGGGGTAATGTTCAGGGCATCTTTGACTTGGGTCCAGGTAGATTTGGTTCTGAAGCTGTATTTGTTCCTCGAGAGGCAGGTACCGCATGTGAAGAGGATGATGGATACTTGATATTCTTTGTACATGATGAGAATACAGGGTATGTGTCTCCTTTGAGTTGCCATTTGTGATTCTGTTTTTTCATCAATGAGTTGAGTGGGAATTACTACCAAACACGAGATTAGATTTATGGATGGAGATTGGAGGGGAGGTATATTAGAAAATTGATTGATATTTAAATATTTGGGTTTGGGGTGTGCAGAAAATCATCGGTGAATGTGATTGATGCAAAAACGATGTCAGCAGATCCTGTTGCAGTTGTTGACTTACCTCACAGGGTTCCTTATGGGTTCCATGCTTTGTTTGTGACTGAGGTTAGTGGAGTATATTTTACTTATTTGTTTCAAGTAGGATTTTCTTGTGTTGTCAAGTTTACTTGTGTTTTAACTTTTAAGCGCAACAAAAGAAGATAGAAAGAGGAATTGATAGACTTTTGGTTGGCGCTATTTGTGTCTTGGAAGATTTATGATAGTAATAATTCACTAATTTGGTGTGGTTTGTTGTGGTTGTGGAACAGGAACAACTCCAAGAACAAGCAAAATACTGAGATGAGATGAGATGAGATGAGAGAGCACACGTCGATGATTTCATATTCATCAATCATCATCATGGCCATGGGTTGAGACTTGAGAGAGTACAGAGCCCAGACAGGACTCAGGAGAGGAGACATTACAACAACCAGCTGTCAACGGCTAGTTACTACTAGTCAATTCAAAAATTAAATTACTATTATATTACTCCACTATTATTACTATGTATGTATAAAGGAGGAACTCAACTATATTGTAACGGTATAAAATACTTAATAAATAAATCCACATAATGGGAGATGAGAAGATGCAGTCAGCAATTGATTAATTTTGCACTCCACTAAACCTAAACTGATTACTCCATAGAATCAGAATGTCGAAAAGTGACAGAGTACGGTAAGAAGAGACCGTTTGACTCGAATCAACTTCTGCTGAAATGTCTCAAGTCAACGGAACACACCTGCAAACCGGTATTAAAAGAATATACTTATATCAGATGAACTCAGTCTCAACTGGATATATCTTATCTCCAATTGTTCAACTCATATCAAGATGCCTTGTTAAATAACTAAAACTTGACTCTCTTTTCTGCACATGTCCAAACCTTCATTTTGCAGGTTTTGTCCTTTTTCTTTTTCTTTTATTAATCTCTCATCAACTTAGAATTAGAAAAACAGAAAAACTTAAAAAAAAAAAAAGAAAGAAAAGAAAATAGTGGAAGAAAACAGAAACTTTGATTGGAATCCCTCAGCTTGCCAGATATCAACCCAGCTGTGCGGCATGAAAGTGAAACACATGAGTTGGGTTGGGTTGGTTCCTCAACCTTTGCAAATAAAAAAGGGAGCACCAAAATCCAAATATTCATGTGTTTCACTTTCGCCATCATTTCTGATTACTAAAACTTTCATCACAGGGATCATATTTACTGAATGCAATCAATCCCCACTGTAGAGGATAAGAAAACGAAATCTATATTTCTAGATAAATTCACAGAGGAAAATGGAGAAAACAACGCAGAGATGCCAAAAACAATTACGAATACTACAATGATCTTTTTTTTCCCCTAAAGAGAGGAGAAAAAGAAGCCGAGAGAGCAGCGGTTGAAGATGAAGAAGATTGAAGAGAGACAGGTTTAGGAATTAGGGCTTTTTAAGGGTTTTCTGTCTTTTGTGGGGGCGTTCTTACTTCTTAAAGGGCCAAGGGGACTTGGGCTTAAGATAAATAAATCCTACTCCTAAGTCCTACCTTACCTTCTTTATATTGGGCCTATCATTTTTCTTATTTAGTAGTTTTTTTTTTTGGTAAAAGTTTTTCTTATTACATAGTAGTATTTAGTACTATGTATGTAATCCTAGAACAATGGTCCTCTTTCTTACCGACAAAAAAAGAAAAAGAAAAAGAAGAAGCCTAAAACAATGGTTATGGGTATGGGTTATATGGGAGTATCATTTTCCTTTGAGAAGCCAGCAAATAGTTAGCATACATGAGCCAGAAGAGACGATTGTTGATCGCGCAACTGGTTTCACAACTCCTCGGTATGGCGAGATTGGGTGGGCAATGGCATTTCCCTTCAACCACACTGCTAATATTCCCCAACTTATTAAACCATAATATGCATTATATAATCGTGTGTATGCACGGCACGCCATATTGTAGCCTTCTATACCAATTACTAACAATTACCGCATCATTATTCACTTCCATACTCCAAAGTCTAACATGCGGAAACAAACCCCTAGAATATGAATTCACAAGAAAGAGAGAGAGGTAGCACTAGCAGGCACCACTTTACATTATTATGGCCACACCGCCATGAAAAACTTTAAAAAGTTTTCACTCATTCAAGTATAGTAGTTTGATGTTTTGCACACATGTTTTGCACTACAAACAACTATTTATCATTTTACAAAGGGGTCAACGGGAGGAATGTCCAACTATTAGCAAAGTGCAGCTATAACCAGAAATCACTTCATCTCCTCGTATAAGTTATAAACCCCTTAAGAAAGAGTAACCAAAGCCAAGAATGAATTGCCTGAGGAACACCAATCTGGAATGGATTTTGCCACCAAAATTTTTGGGGGAAACACCTCCAGCTTTACCTGTATGGAATAAGACTTCGATTAGATAGGAAGACAAAGCAATGACATAGTTTTATGATATCTTCCAATGAAAAACAAGCAGAGAGGGCCACCCACCTCAACCTCAAGGAGGAATTTCATTTATTCAGAGAAGCCCCATGTTGTGCCTTATTCCCTGGCAGGGGCAGCACAACATCTCTCTGCTGCCCAAAGTAATTACCCTCCACAGCATCTTTAGATGATGACAGACCATGACCATTGGTGTTACCTTTAGCTAAATGCTCTGCTTTCTGAAACCCCATAACCAGTGACCCATTTCCTTCTTGCTGGTCATACAAGGATTTAAACTTTGATGTAGCATTGGCAGATAGACGCTCAGACCCAGATAAGTGATCATGTTTGGTTGAAAGGTTTGAATCTGAATCCATGCCTGTTTCTGAGGTGGGACTGCTCTTGTCCTGATCCAGCTTCTTTGTATTAAGAAAACGGCCTCCACAACCCCTAGCCCTTCTCATAGCATGTTGGTGCCGGGACTCATGAAGGTAAGGCTGTAGTCAACGGCAACACAGAATTGAGTCCTGAACCCCCTAATGTTTACAGTTTTTCCAGCCAAAAAGAAAAGAAAAAAAAAAGAGGAGAAAAAACCTATAACCATCAATTCTACCTTTCTAACTTTAATGACTTTCTTTTCAAGCTCAGCCTTAGCACGTATTTGTCTTCGTCTCAGAATGCCATGATATTGCTTTGCATTTACATAAACAGGCTCATCTTCCATTTGAAGAGGCAAAGGCATTCTAGCATGATGCATTCCATATAGATGTGGTGATACCTGGTATGGCAAATTCGGAGTAATTAAAAAATTACATCCCAACTTTAATTTCCAAGAGCACGATTTACCACTTCTCAGTGTGAATACTACATACAGACATCTCTTAGACCTTCAAATACTAAGTTCATTAATCTCTATCCCCACTAGTGAAACCGCTTGAAACTCATTTGAAGACGATTAAATGAAATAAGATCCTAAAATAAGAGTCTCACATCAATGACTAACAATAATAATGAAAAGATCAGTGTAACTTTGGTAATCAAGGAAAAAAGGTTAGATGATGGTTGAAGAATCAGATGCTGAAATTGGTTGCATACCATCGTTTGTGGCCCATACGAAGTTAATATTCCACCATATTGCGGATCTGTATAGTGATATGATGTCAAGACCTGAGAAGTTTGCAGCAAGATGTCTCCAAAGTCAAAGAGAATCACAGCATTCTCTTATTTGGATAATTCATATGCATTTTTAAGGTGTTTTTTTTTTTTTAAAATGTAGTTGACAGCAAATTACAAAGATGAATACATGTTGAATTGTTGATGTAATTCATGTGTGCTTTAATGTGTATGTAAATGTGTACACAGGTGTACATGTCACATGTGGGTATCAGAGAGGAGAAGGCCTTACAATTGAGTGACCAACTAGTTCCATTTGGGAATTTGGTTCAAGGTGTTCAGCCAATGCAGAAGGAACATGCTTAAGATTTTGGCGATCTTGTCCACTTCTTCCATCTGATCGAAAAATTTACATTGCATCAATATCAAACTGAAACAGAGCACATGGATTGCATGCCTAAAATCAAATTATGCAGAATTCAAAAAACAAAGAATACTATATATATATTTCATAATTGGTGAAATAGACTATAAAGAACGATGGGTAGCCAATGGCAAACCAATGGCATATACCAGGGCTGCAACCTATTGGTAATAATACTAACAATCATAGTGCAACCTATTCTCATCTGCAGAATTTTTCTTAAAAGCGAAAATAGAATCTAGTGATCGTCAATTTCTGGAGTACTGATCCATAAAACAGCCTGTTCAACATAAATCACCATTTGAACTTATCACGATCTAAATACTGAATCATGAGAACTTAAATGGAAATTTCATTATAGCTTCTAAGCATGCATCAATAAACCATAATTTTGGATAAAACTAGGAGGAACTACTATGATAAGGAGTTAGAAAACATCAAATACAAAACTTACCAAATCTTTGCTATATATACCTACTAAGAGGTTTAAATTGTTATCAGGAATCTGAGTCTTACAGTTGCATGTTACCTACTTTATTAAACCAGGGGTAAACAACAAGAACTAAGGTTCACGAGATAACTGTTTTGTCCCTTAAATTTATTGCATTACTAACCTTTGTTCCTTTTCACCCTTTGTCATTCTGCGAGACATGACCAACTAAAATAAAAGTGTAATATAAATACAGTGTAAACGAATATTATGGAACCAAAAGAACTTTGGACATTAGTTTTAAGCAAAAGCTGCATTGAAATTAAATTACAACAAACTGCAATTAAGGGCAATAAAAGCATGGGTCTATTGAAACCAAATTACTCACTTGCTCCCAAAACTAAGGTCTCATGGTCTTTGTGCAGAAAAAATAGAAGCACTCCCTGTTAAACTAATGCAAGAAATGTGATATTGTGAGCCTAGAGTGATCAGATATATTTGGAAATTACCTCCATTTCCCAAGCTACCATGAGCATGTGAGAGGACAGCACCATTTGCCACTGAACCATTTAGTTGTTCTGTAGAAGAAGCCTTTGAGGCATCAGCCAACTGGTTGGTCCCAACTCCTTTCCACCAAGGCTCCGAGTAGACAGTTGAGTGCAACATGCTTCGAGCACCATGGTCATGGTCTAACTGCCCATCTCCATTCCCTGCTTTTGCTGGCATTATGCACAACTAATCCTGGACTGGAAACTGGAAAGCCAGGTCCCCAAATCAAATCGCAAACAGAGAGAGATAGAGGATGAAAACTATTTGCAGGATGAATAAAACCTTAAAAAAAAAAAAAAAAAAACCGAGGATTTTTTCAATGAGATTAAACAGAATGGAACAGCAAATTTCAAAAACATATCAACTTGTCACAGACACTATAATCCAATACAACATAAATCAAGCGCAATCTAATGTAGAGTTTGATGAAGATTCAGAACCCAACAAAGAAAAGAAAAGCCCTACAATCAAATTTCAAGGAAATTGAATTATAAGTATAACACTAACATGGAGTAGTTTCAAGGAAAACTTGTTTAAAAGAGAGAGTCAAAGAGTTCCCTTGATTCAAAATTCAATTGAAATTGAAAATATTAAAGCTTCAAAATAAAAAGACACTTATTAGAGCCAGTAGCTCCAAAAAATCTCGTTCAGAATTCGCAAAGCATGAATTAGCGCGCCCAGCTGAAGTGAATATAGCAAAGTGATCCGATATCTAATTTTGCATATAATTCCACCCTACAATTCATGCTACTGTCCTGGAAATTTCTCATCAACCAAAAGAGGAAAAAAGAAGCTAAAATCAAAGCCCTAAAGTGGTGATCTTGGAAAATTGTAGAATCAGAGAAGAAGCAAAAAGGAAAGATGTCTTGAGAGAAAACTTTTAACAATTTTCAATTTTGTTATGGAAATAAGAGAGAGAAGGAGAATAGAGGACTTACTGAAGGAGGAGGAAAGGCGAGAAGAGAGGAGAATCAAAGGAATGGAATTAGAGAAGAAAAGGGCATAGAGATTGGTTGCTCTTTCTCTGCAACCTTAACAGAGACATAGCGGCATTGATAGAGAAAGACAAATGTATCTTTTTTTTTGCTACTCCTACAACTTATATATTATAATTAATTAATAATTAACTATATATATATATATATATTATATACATTTATTTATTTAGTATACAATGTTAATTACTGAACTTGTATTGTACCAGGATTTTAAAATTTTGGTCTTACAATAATATAAATAAAATACTAATAATTAATTATACCTATTACAATACAGTATTAATCAACATTTTAAAATGTTAATGAACAAAAACATATTGGTATATACTTATCTATTATTATGATAGTAGTAGTAATAGTTTTTTTTTTTAATGGAAGAAGTAGTATTTTGGCAAAAAAAAAAAAATGGAAGTAGTAGTATTTACTAGTATTTAGTAATAGTGCTTTTTTTTTTGGTATAGCAACTGAAAAGACCATAGTAACCTTGCTGAAAATTGCCTTTTCTTTTTCTTTCTTTTACTTTACTTTTTAGTTTTTAGCCTCGCATTTCTCATTTTTAATGCTTTGAGAAAAATAAAACTTGCAAGTTGCAACTATAGTTTTTTACATTAATGGTGGAAAACAAGACATATATATGTGTGTGTGACTGTGTGTGTAAGATTTTTTAGTGAGAAAGGGGAGTAAAATCCAAAGAGAATAGGAAAATGAAATGAAATTGCAAATCTATATTATGTATATATATTTTATATAATGTAATTGCGTAAAAAGAAGCTTTTGTTTGGGCTTAGTGTAGTAGTGTACTACTATAAAATAATGGAGTAATAATTTAGTGAGTACCGATCAATAAAATTAAAAGTAGGTCGATTGGATTGTGGTATAAATGGATAAGCAATACTAATTAGTAGTACATAGTGGAAGCTAAACTTATACAATATAATAATACAATTATATATATATATATATTAGTATAATAATTATTATAATATAGGAGTTCAGTACATTAGTATTATAGTATTTTTATCTTTACATTATTATTACATATATTTACATATAATAATTAGTGCATATGAGTAAAGTGTATTGGTTATAGCCACTTGTCATTGATGGTCGCTTTCTTCCAACAGGCGTGGAGCGGTGGATGGAGTTGGGAGTTGGGAGTCCCTTTAATTTGTTTTTCCTCTGAATCGGATCTTTTGATCAAGCTTGAACTACAATTCTCTTGTTTTTTAGTGTTTCTTTTTTGCTAAGAACTTGTTTACTAATCATACATTCCTGCAGACTTTAGTTGAGAAGCCATTATCAAGTCTTCTTGATACAACGATTTAAAGTCGATTTCTTTCGTCGTCGCCTTTTTCTTTGGTTTTATGGTTCCTTCACTTCTCTTGCTTGCTAAGCCAAACCAAAAGGCTAAGTTTTAATCCCCGGAAACTTTATGCAACTCTTAAGGAAAGTTTTAATTGACAATTTAATTTTAAATAATAGTATTCTTAACTAGGCAGAAAGTTAAGTTGTTGGGTTGCTAACAAGCATTTTAAAACATTATCATGTCATCGTTTTCCATAGTCAAACTCAAACTAAAGGAGTAGTGGCACCTGGCAGCAAATTTTATGTATTTTTGATAAATAAATCAAGTAATGTACTATAAATTACAACAAGCTGGAAAGGGGCTTTTTCTTCTTTTTTTTTCCCCAAACTGGAAAGGATAACATAGTAAACTTTGATGAGACGAGGCCGTATGCATGATAATGGTGTATATATATATATATATATACATATAGTATATAGTAATTAACGCTAATTCAGTAATTCCATCCCCCTTTTTCCTTATTGTTTTCATCCCAAAATCTTATGGATCCCATAATTAAACCAGAACTGGATTAGAGATTAGAGTTAGACCCCTCAAATGTTTTTTTTTCCTTCTTACTACTACTACTTTTTTTTTGAGGAATTTTGGTATTAATTACTACTAATATTAATACCATATTGTTTTATGTTAGTAAAGAACGTATAATTACAGGCTCTCTTCCTTTCTTGGAGGTTAAGTGCTTTAACTTTCCAGATCTTAGGTTTTAGGGCTTGTACATCATATATAATTGGCAGCTGAAGCCCCTTTTACCTGAAACAATTAAATACTTGTCCAATATTTCAAATATATATCTATTTTTTTACTACTCATCAACATGATATTGAAATGGACTACACAATAAGAGGTAGTCCTCTCTTCTCCCATAATTTCACCCCGCCAATCCCAAGTTTCGAACTCGGGACTCCCACAAGAAATTCCAAACTCTTAACCATTGGGGTGTCCCCTTGAGGACCCAAATATATATATATGATACTACTAATTATCATATCAGAAAGATGGACTTAAGTTGAAAGTTAAAAATGAATGGCCAAATAATTAATACTGCAGTATAAGTATTACACATATGGCTTAATTTCGGCTGCCCTTGGCCCCTTGCCTTGGTTTCTCCTCCTAATAGCTAGCTAGCCCAAGAAGATCTCTTTGGTCAACTAAAGGCCGGATAACATCTGTTTATTTATAATAAAATTAGCTTAATAATCAAACATATAGTAATAATTAATTAATTATCTGGGTGTATGTATGTAATGTAATGTTAATATGTTATAGAAGAAAAGATATTTGAAAAATATAATAGTACTACTGTACTAGTACTCTACGTACTATATTATATAGAGAGAGACGTTAGACGTTATATATAACTAACTGCCAAATGTCAAATGCTATGTTAATGTACAGTACTCCTTTCCCAGGACAGGATGTGAGGAAGCTTAATTTAGATCCCTAGGCCCTAGCTAATTTGCTAATTATTCCAAAGCCGTTGAGGGTGCGGCTGTATCTTCCTATATTTGCTTTACATGCTCGATTGGCAGTGGTCAAACATATAATCAAAGAAAACAGTCTATGTTGGTTGGATCAATATGAAATGAAACTCCACATGCCATTGGAATGAACATTATATAAGACAATAGACATGACCCTTCTCTGTGATCTTTTTGTATTTTTTATCATGTGATTTAGATAGGGAAACTGTGATACAAATTACAAAAGAAATTAGGAACAAGCTGATTTTATTTTTATAATTTATTTATTTATGGCTTAATGGGCAAAAAGGCCCCTGAACTTACACCGAACCGTCAAATAAGTCCCTGAACTATTATTTCGGCCAAATAAGCCCCTGAACTCTTATAAAAAGCCAAATAAACCCTGTTGCCAAGGCTAAATGCTCAAATAAGGACTAAACGTTTTAAGATTTTCTCAAATAAGGATCAAAATACACAATTCCAACAAATTAAAACACATACTTAGCAAATTTTTACAAATTAGGGAATCCTTAAATGAAAACAAATGCTTCTCATACATATACGTTAAATTTGATAAAAAAATGATATTATCATGTTAATTAAAAATCAAACCCTATTAATCAAAATAAATTCATTAAACGTAATATGATATAAAATTATCGTGTGATTTTCAATTTATATATCCCTCATACATTAGTATTAACTTATATTGTATCCAATTTGTAAAAAAATATTAAGTATGTTTTCTAATTTGTTGAAATTGTGTATTTTGATCCCTATTTGAGAAAATCTTAAAACGTTTAGTCCTTATTTGAGCATTTAGCCTTGGCAACAGGGCTTATTTGACTTTTTTTAAGAGTTCAGGGGCTTATTTGGTTGAAATAATAGTTCAGGGGCTTATTTGACGGTTCGGTGTAAGTTCAAGGGCCTTTTTGCCCATTAAGCCATGAAATTACCTTTAAATAGACACCTAAATCACCTTGATCGGTCAAATAGAAAAAAAAAAAACAATTAAAGCCAAAACATTCAATCGTCCAACATATAATTGTAAGGATTAAATAGCATAAATTATAAAAGTATGAGGATCATTTAATAAATAATCCAACAAAAAAATGATTTGTTTATGGAGACCAAACATAAAAATTCCCTCTTGAATCCTCCACGAAACTCATTAATCAAATTCGGCTTTCAGGCCCTTAACGAAAGTCATAGATCACACAATAACCTTTTAACCGACACTTGAACAACCTCAATCGGACAAGTCGACTAAAATTTATACGATATCAAATAGACCGGTAATCGAGACCACAAAATTTCAG
>AWWV01011969.1:0-24490 GCA_001974805.1 Corchorus capsularis | reverse complement strand
AATCTTTAAATGAAAACAAATGCTTCTCATACATATACGTTAAATTTGATAAAAAAATGATATTATCATGTTAATTAAAAATCAAACCCTATTAATCAAAATAAATTCATTAAACGTAATATGATATAAAATTATCGTGTGATTTTCAATTTATATATCCCTCACACATTAGTATTAACTTATATTGTATCCAATTTGTAAAAAAATATTAACTATGTTTTCTAATTTGTTGAAATTGTGTATTTTGATCCATATTTGTGAAAATCTTAAAACGTTTAGTCCTTATTTGAGCATTTAGCCTTGGCAACAGGGCTTATTTGACTTTTTTTAAGAGTTCAGAGACTTATTTGGCTGAAATAATAATTCATGGGCTTATTTGACGGTTCGGTGTAAGTTCATGGGCCTTTTTGCCCATTAAACCATTTATTTATATTTATATTAGGAGTAATTTATTAGAAGTTTCATAAAACAAGGAAAAACTAATTACCATCCCCGCCAAAAGCAGGGTGTACAACATAAAAAAACTGGGGAGCATTAATTAATTCACCTTCTCAATTCAATCTTCATTTTCGTTTTTGCCTTACAAATCCTTCAACCAATTTCTCTCTTGATTCATCGCTTTAATAATAAGAGTTGAGTGATGGAGAATATTATAATGTTATGAATTACTACTAAAAATGGGCTTTGTGTTTGTGGCCGGAAGCCTGGAACCTCCTTATTATCTTCAGCATTGGGAATTTCAAATGGGGGTTGTTAAATACCGTCCTATTTTTGCTATTTACCGTCTCATTTTTTACACTTTTGTCCTTTGACCTTTGCCACTTTTTCACTTTTGCCTTTAGTCACGCGGAGCCTCCCCACTAGGACAGCTCTGCCATGGCGGAGCCTCCCCACTAGGACGGCTCTGCCACGGCTAGCCGCCCCACTAGGGCGGCAAGGCTTTTTTTTTTTAAAAAAAAAAAGGTTTAGTACCGGTGCCGCCCCAGGGGGGCGGTCTATCCATGGTAGGGCCGCCCCAGGGAGGCGGCCTGGCCATGGTAGTGCCGCCCCAGGAGGGCGGCTTGGCCATGGCTCAGCCGCCTCAGGGGGACGGCACCGGTGGGGCGGCTAGACCAAATTTTTTTTTTTAAATAATAATCATTTTTTTAAAAAAAAAAATAGTCGAGCCGCCCCACCGGGGCGGCCTGCCCTGGCTAAGCCGCCCCACTTTCATGGTGAAGCCGCCCTCATAGGGCGGCTTGCCGTGGCGAAGCCTCCCAAGTGGGCGGCTTCGCCACGGTAAGCCGCCCTCTTGGGACGGCTACGGGTCATCAGTCCTAAATTTCGTCAAAAATTGCATTTTTCTAAAATCGTCATCAAAATACGGCACATTATCGTTCATTTTTCTTAAATCGTCATCAAAATACAACACGTTAACGCTATTCTACGTTCGTGATAGTTTCAAGATTAGAAAATGAAGCAAAAGGCAAAAGCATCAAAAAAATCGTCGAAAAATGGGACGGTAGAATAGCAAAAATGGGACTGTGTTTAGCAATCCACATCTCAAATTTGCAATTTGGGATGGAAACTGGAAAGGTAAAAGTAAAATAATGAGTCAACTATACAACAACTAGTGGAGTATTTGACTACCAGTTTGTTTCGTACTCCCACGTGGCAGGGTTTCGTGGGTCAATATCCGAAAGTACCCAAATCCACAGCTTGTAGTTGTAGTAACTTGTAACTTGTAAGGACAGAGACGAGAAGCAGGCTCACAGCACGGAACAAGTAATTTTTTACTTTCTTTTTTCTGTTCTGTATATACTCCATATAATATCGGATTCCAGCTGTTTGCTTCTTCCTACGGTCCGATATTCAGACCACAAGTCAACAGAGAGAGCTTGATTTTTTCTTTTTTTCTTTTTTCAACAAGGGAATATTTTCTGTATTTATGTCATCATCAATTTATAATACTCCGTAAAGTACTCTATATGTTTTTTTGAAGGAAAATAAAGAGACTAAGCGAGAATAAATTAATTATTAATTAATGTAATAATACTATAATAATAAAATAAAATAATTACTAAAATAAACAACGAAATGATTGGGTGTAAGTAATTGTAAATGATGATGATGAGTTATTTCAATGTGTCTAAAATCTAAAACCATCATTCTGCACTGTCGGTGGTGTTGTGTTTTGAAGCAGGTCGTAGTTGCTCTGTCGCTTTCGTCTCCTGTAAGACATTTCTCTGCTTACAGCTATTATCCTTTAAATTAGATTTGGAAATTAGATAGAGAATTAAATTAAGGGGCTTTTTTCTTATTTTTTTTTATTTAAGTGGAGTACTATATATTCCTAGAGAGAGAGAGAGAAAGACAGTGTGAGCTGTTACTTGGCATTGCTCGTCTCTTTCCTCCTCGCCCTCGGCTCTTCATCTTCTTTTTCAAGGTTTGTATATTCTCACCCTCGGATTCCGCTTTCCTGTAAAGATCTGATGCCTATTTCCTCTCATTTTGCAACTGATTAAGGCGATTGCCTACTTTTCCTGTCTGATTTCCATTTTCACCCTCACAACTCTAAACTCTGCTGTTTTTAACGCTAAAAATTTCTCCTTTGCTTTTCCCCTGAATATTGTGGATGACTATAACATGGTTTTAGCTTCGGATAATCTTTGCTTGGATTATTCACGGTCTCGTTCTGCTTGGCTTTTTTTTTTTTTTTTTTTTTTTTTTTTTTAAATATCTCGATTTGGAACCTGCAGTGTTTGTTGAATTTTGGAAGCCCTTAATTGCATTCATCTGTAGTGTTTTTGCTAGTTATTTGCTTAGTTACTAAAACTAGTCGGGACTCGTCTTCATTGACTCTATTAAGCGGCTTTTTTCCCTCTTTTTGTTTGGGGGAGGGGGGAGTTGATTACAAGAAAATCTAAATGGTGGAAATTTTGCTAAAATGATTGATTTACACACTTGAATCGAAATTTTGTTACAATTTATTTTGACGGAAGTAGTTTCTGTAACAATAAAAGTTTTCCTTACTCTTTCTTTTCCAGATTGGGCTCAGAAACCTACTCTTCAAGGGGAGGATTAACTGCTTCATTTGCAAAGTTATGCGCTATCTTGTTGACATTTAGACAACCATATTGTTCTCAACTGGGGTAAAGGAAGCAGGTGGCAATGGAATCAGTTTCAGACATTGGGGTATGAATTGAAAGACAGATTCTTCATTGTCTCTGATGTTCTGTTTGCTACATTGATTAGAAATTTTAGGAATTTATTGTGCTTGATGTTTATTTTCTTTCCACACCATTAAAATCACACACTGATAAGGTGATAGAGATAAATACTTGCAAGAGGCCAATTGGAGTAAAAACCGTTGTTGTTTGAAAAGGAATTCCACTGAGTTTGCTTGCAATTGGTTGTTATAATGAAATCACTAGCCATAGCCGCTTGCCATGATTAATCCACACTTTGACTTATTACTCGTACTTGGCCTTTCTATTTCCTTCATATATATATATATATATATATATAGGTTAAGGTGATTTACTTGCTTCGCTAACTAGGTGATTTTTTATTCTTTGATTGATCAGGGTAAGCCCATGAAGAATCTGGGTGGCCAGGTGTGCCAAATCTGTGGTGATAGTGTTGGCAAAAATGTGGATGGTGATCCATTCACTGCTTGCGATGAATGTGCATTTCCTGTTTGTAGACCTTGCTATGAATATGAGAGGAAGGATGGGAATCAGTCTTGCCCTCAATGCAAAACCAGATACAAGAGGCACAAAGGTGCTTGAACACGGTTTCTCTATGTGGTCTTCGAACTCCCATAGATGCTACATTTTGTTACAATTTACCTGTTTTTAGAACATCACATTTTCACATGGTTGTATTAACCTAGCTTTCAAATTTCGATCAATGGATTTCCAATTATCTATCTCACTCAACTTTTGGCTGGTTCCAGGTAGTCCTGCTATTGTTGGAGACAGAGAAGAGGATGGTGATGCTGATGATGGTGCTAGTGATTTCAATTACTCTTCAGAAAACCAAAACCAAAATCAAAAGCAGAAAATTGCAGAAAGAATGTTGAGTTGGCATGCAACATATGGTAGAGGGGAGGATGTTGGTGCTCCAAATTATGATAAAGAGGTTTCTCATAACCACATTCCGCTGCTCACCAATGGGCAGGAGGTAAGTATATTAGCTGTCAAGATAGTAGCGTCGCTTACTTGGTAATTGTTCATGAATGATGGATTGGAACTTTGCTTTCCCACTGGCACATTGTAGGTTTCTGGTGAGTTATCTGCTGCATCACCTGAGCGGCTTTCTATGGCATCTCCTGGAGTTGCTGGCGGAAAAGGTATGTATGGGGCTCACATACATCAATTGTATACTCTTTCTATGGGGCTCACATCCATCAATTGTACTCTTCCAATCCCTAAAATTGAAATTTCTTTGCAGCTAATATTAGGGTTGTGGATCCAGTGAGAGAGTTTGGTTCACCAGGACTAGGCAATGTTGCCTGGAAGGAGAGAGTTGATGGCTGGAAGATGAAGCAGGAGAAGAATGTTGTTCCCATGAGTACAGGCCAGGCTACTTCTGAAAGGGGCGCTGGAGATATTGATGCCAGCACTGATGTGCTGGTCGACGACTCTTTATTGTGCGTTCCTATCTAATTGGATTTTAAAGATTTTTTTGAGCTTATGTGCTTCTTATTAGTAGCCCATGGCAAGTTAAAAACCGTTTTTGGAATATTGAGTTTACTTCTCAGGAGCTGAGTCTGCTACCAATCTGTCCTGTCAAGTTTAATTACTAAGCGTTACTTAATTTGCAGGAATGATGAAGCTCGGCAGCCATTATCGAGGAAGGTTTCAGTTCCCTCATCTAGAATAAACCCTTATCGAATGGTCATCATTCTGCGGCTCATTATTCTCTGCTTTTTCTTGCACTATCGAATAACAAACCCTGTTCCAAATGCCTATGCTCTGTGGTTGATATCTGTGATATGTGAGATATGGTTTGCAATATCCTGGATATTGGATCAGTTCCCTAAATGGCTTCCTGTCAACCGTGAAACCTATCTTGATAGGCTTGCCTTAAGGTAGGATGTTTTTCCTGCTAATCTCATGAATCCTCGCTATGTATGTTAAGCAGTTATGCCATTTCTGTAACTCTCCTCTTCTTCTTGTTCTTAAATTTGATTTCCTCGTCTGCATAACAGATACGATCGTGAAGGAGAACCATCGCAATTAGCTGCTGTTGACATTTTTGTGAGTACTGTGGACCCGTTAAAGGAGCCTCCACTCGTGACAGCCAACACTGTATTATCCATTCTTGCAGTTGACTATCCAGTTGACAAGGTCTCCTGCTATGTCTCTGATGATGGTGCTGCTATGTTAACATTTGAAGCACTGTCGGAGACATCAGAGTTCGCCAGGAAATGGGTACCTTTCTGCAAGAAATATAACATTGAGCCTCGGGCTCCAGAATGGTATTTTGCACAAAAGATTGACTACCTAAAGGATAAGGTTCAAACGTCATTTGTTAAAGACCGTAGAGCTATGAAGGTAAGCTAGCTTTGGTTGGGAGGTACTTTGTTGCCTTATTGCTTCATTTTTAAATTTTCATAATCACTTCTTTGTTTCTGTCACAGAGAGAATATGAAGAATTTAAAGTTCGAATTAATGGGCTTGTCGCAAAGGCACAGAAAGTTCCTGAAGAAGGATGGATTATGCAGGATGGTACCCCTTGGCCTGGTAATAACACCAGGGACCATCCAGGAATGATTCAGGTAGGTCAGTTTTTTGCATTCCTAGATATGCTACTCATGCATCTGATCAGGATGTTGCAGCTTTTTTCTTCTTAGTTTCTCCTGAACACTCAAAACTAGTTTCAGAAAACTTGTGTTGTTTTATATGTTTGCCCCATGTGTCTATTGAATGGTAGAAAAGGAAGTTGAGATTAATAAACACATGAGAAAAAAATGACAATTTTTCCACTCCATTTGCAGCGTGTTGAATATTCATCTCTTGAGATATAGTTTTCAATATTTAAATGATATTTATTGGCTTGCCTGAGCTAAACATCCATTATTAATTTCATCTATTTGAATGACATTTATTTTGTAGGTTTTCTTAGGCCAGAGTGGTGGACTTGATGCTGAGGGCAATGAGCTTCCAAGATTAGTTTATGTTTCTCGTGAAAAGCGTCCAGGTTTCCAACACCACAAGAAAGCTGGTGCCATGAATGCACTTGTAAGAGGCTTTTTAGATGTCTACTTTTTTGTACTCTTTGTTATAAAATATATTTTCTAATCTCAATCTTGCTATGAATCGTTCTTGCAGGTTCGAGTGTCAGCAGTACTTACTAATGGACCTTTCTTGTTGAATCTTGATTGTGATCACTACATAAATAATAGCAAGGCCTTAAGGGAAGCTATGTGTTTTCTGATGGATCCAAACCTTGGGAAGCAAGTTTGTTATGTTCAATTTCCACAAAGATTTGATGGCATTGATAAAAATGATCGATATGCCAACAGAAATACTGTTTTCTTCGATGTAAGTTCCATTTCTTTTACAGAAGGAAGATTGCACTTTTGTTAATGAGTTGCTGATTGGTTTTTTATGTCAAGTAGAGAATCTCTGGTCTGTGTCAGTTTTTCTTTTCAAACATATTCTTGAGACATCTTCTACACTTTGTCAAATTCCAGATAAACTTGAGGGGTCTGGATGGCATTCAAGGACCTGTTTATGTCGGTACGGGATGTGTCTTCAATAGAACAGCGTTGTATGGATATGAACCTCCACTCAAGCCAAAGCATAGGAAAGTAGGGTTGCTGTCTTCACTGTGTGGAGGTTCTCGTAAGAAGAGTTCAAAAGCAAGTAAGAAGGGATCAGATAAGAAGAAATCTGGCAAAAATGTTGACCCTACTGTGCCAATATTCAGTCTAGAGGATATAGAAGAGGGTGTTGAAGGTAGACCATGCTTTCTTGTCTTCTGGTTTTAGGGCAGTTTAAATACCTTTATTGGCCTCATGAGAAATAGTTCTCTTACATGTCCTCCATTCTACATATCTGAAACCAGGTGCAGGATTTGATGATGAAAAGTCACTACTGATGTCACAAATGAGCCTGGAGAAACGTTTCGGTCAGTCTGCTGTTTTTGTTGCCTCTACACTTATGGAGAATGGTGGTGTCCCTCAGTCTGCAACACCGGAAACACTTCTAAAGGAAGCAATTCATGTTATCAGCTGTGGATACGAGGACAAAAGTGACTGGGGAAGTGAGGTAAGTTGTCTTATTGCTTTAAATCTACATGAAAAATTGATTGGTTGATTTTTTAATGCCACCTAGTTTATGTTAGTTACTTGTCTATTTATGTAAGGTTGTTTCTTTTGTGCTTCATAAGAAGAAAGGAAGTAGAGTATAGTACAATAACCAATGAATTTAGATGTGTAGAAGCTGTTTTTATGTGCATATATCTGTATTTCTGGATCAGGGGATGGCTGCATATTAAAAACCTGCTTTTGAATATTAAAGACCCATAACCGTCTAAGTTGGAAATATTGATGCCTTTATTTTTGTTTCAAGTATCAATTTTTGTTGCGGGTGCAGGATAGTTTCATCTTCTGTGAATGTATTTTTGTTTCTTCTACCAACTTGTTTCCCCTTTGCCATTGCTAAAATGGAGTTAAATTTTCATGTTTTCTTTTGCCTACAGATTGGGTGGATCTATGGTTCTGTTACAGAAGATATTCTGACTGGATTTAAAATGCATGCCCGTGGTTGGCGATCAATTTACTGTGTGCCAAAACGTCCTGCCTTTAAAGGGTCTGCTCCTATTAATCTTTCAGACCGTCTGAACCAAGTGCTTCGATGGGCTCTTGGTTCTGTGGAAATCCTTTTCAGTAGGCATTGCCCTATCTGGTATGGTTATGGTGGTAGACTGAAGTGGCTTGAACGATTTGCATATGTGAACACTACCATCTATCCAGTCACTGCTATCCCTCTTCTCATGTATTGCACACTGCCAGCTGTGTGTCTGTTCACTAACAAGTTCATTATCCCACAGATTAGTACCATTGCTAGCATATGGTTTATATCCCTGTTTCTGTCCATCTTTGCAACGGGTATATTGGAAATGAGGTGGAGTGGGGTTGGAATAGACGAGTGGTGGAGAAATGAACAGTTTTGGGTGATTGGGGGTGTTTCAGCTCATCTGTTTGCTGTATTCCAAGGGCTTCTAAAAGTACTGGCTGGGATCGACACAAACTTCACAGTGACGTCAAAAGCATCAGACGAAGATGGGGATTTTGCGGAACTGTACATGTTCAAATGGACAACCCTTCTGATCCCACCAACAACGCTGCTGATCATAAACTTGGTAGGGGTTGTGGCAGGAATCTCGTATGCCATCAACAGTGGTTACCAATCATGGGGGCCCTTGTTTGGGAAGCTCTTCTTTGCCTTCTGGGTCATCATCCATCTCTACCCCTTCCTGAAAGGTTTGATGGGACGCCAAAACCGAACACCCACCATTGTTGTGGTATGGTCCATTCTGCTGGCGTCTATCTTCTCATTGTTGTGGGTGCGGATTGATCCCTTCACCACCAGAGTTACCGGACCAGATGTAGAACAATGTGGAATCAATTGTTAGTTAGACAAAATTATCAGGAAAGACTCATCTCAACTACTCAACGTTTGGTTGCTTTTGGTCAAGGTCATGGTCAAGGTGGGATTTTTCCTTCTGCTACCTCTTGTTGTTTTGTCGTTATTATAATATTTTATTATTATAAAATGTGTATCATGTCGATTCATATCATGTTATTGTTATGTGCAGAAGCAGAATATATATATTTATAATATAGGTAATTGTATGAAATCATGGTGTATTACCAAGAGTGTATTAATTGTACTATTTTGGACCTAACTTATAGTAAAGTCAAGTGCCGCTAGAAAATACTGTTAATTACTCCTATAAAAGTAAGATATGTTGCGAATTTCATCTTTCAGACTTCAGTTGCTGCTAATGCTTTGCTATATGCTGGTGGCTGGTGAGTGGTGAGGCAAAACCCAGCAGGACACGACAGACCCAAAACCCAACAGAAGAAAGACAAGACAAGAAGGAATAGGAAATTAGAAATTAGGAATAGGTGGTGATGTGCTGTGCACGTGGTGTCCCTAAATTTTTTAAGCTGCCTGCAAACAAACCTTATCGTGTACAACCGTCGGATTCAAACAGTCTGATGAGTTTTTGTCTTTTAATATATATATATATATATATATATATATATATATGCATCGGAATCCTCATCCTGATCAACAACATTGATCCCATCATCATCATCACTCTGACACGTGCAAGACAGAGCTTGGTGACACATGCCTCAGCATTTGCTAGGAAGACGCCACGTAGTATATATTATTATTATATCATATATATCATAGTAATAGTAATTTCCATTTCTTAATATAAGGTGTATTTAAGGCTAGATATCCCGATGGATGGAACTTTTTTGTTTATGAATCACCAAACCAAATCAAGGATCGAATAATCATCCAGTTTGGGCGAGCGAGAAGGAAAAGGTTGAATCTCAATCTCAATCTCAATCTCAATGGGTATCAATATCGTCAGCAGTGAGGAACCGGTGATCAGTAGGCTGGATCGACTGGACAACATGGTACGTACCGTACGTAAGTCTGTTTAATTTTAATTTTACTACTAGTAGTATTTCATATTTCATATTTCATATTTCATACATAATAATTTGCAATGAAAATGGATGGGGCAGTTAAGGCAGTTGGAGGAAATGAAAGGGTGGAACAGCAACAGGTCGGGGTCGGGGTCGGGGCGGAGCTCTTGCGCATCGACGCCAAGGAGTGGGACAACGGAGGGTGAGGGTGAGGGTGAGGGTCATCAATATTCATCCCCAGCCAGCCTGGAAAAGCACTGCCGTCCCATTGATCATGTCATGCTGGAAACTCAGCTCAAAGGAAGCCTCATCCAAAGGCTCGACCAAGCAGAGGACCGTCTACTTAAGGTATTTAATTGTAAATATGATTTGCTCATTTGCTGCTGCTAGCTACTTCATTTAATTATTTTTATCTTTATATATGTAAGTCATCTAATGATGGTTTTATTTTGAAAATATATTCATCAGCTGTGTTTGCAGTTGGAGGAAGAATTGGAAGCCGAGAGGAAAAGAGAAACAATATTAGATGATGAGGTGAATCATGCGGACAAGCATTCCAAGCCACATAAGAAAGGTATCAAACAACTTGTTAAACAATGCGTGCAAGGGAAACACCACTCCAAAATCAAATCAACCAAGCCCAAGGATCGATTAACCTAGTTAACCCTACCTACCTATCTACTTTATGTAAATATCTATATCTATGCGCGCACTTTAATTTGAGCTTACATTGTATTACATTACATGTCCATCTCTTCTGTTTGGATGTTAATTTGTGCTAATAATAATAAATAAATATATATTACTTACTTTTAATTAGTTTTCATTTATCCAAGAAAAGAGCACTCCATTTTTTAAGTGATTATTACAACATCATTCAACATTAACACTTTAAAATTTTTCGTTTTCTAATTAAGTACTATCAAATATCAAAAGAAGAGCAATATTCTTTTTCGTGGTTCACAAACACTTGATGGTAGGCCCACGGAGCCCACTTGATAAAAGGTTCGATTGGCCCAAACCCAACCAAAGTTGTCATCCCAAACAGCCCCGGACCGAAACCCATTATCCCTCAAGGAGCTTGCATTGCGTAAAGCCCGTTTTATTACTAGTACTATATTATGCATAAAACACAAAACGAAAATTACAAAACAAACTGGAAATTAACATATATAAATATCCTACTCCGAGGGCAAGTAAATAAAAATATGTGGTATACTGGAAGGTACGAAACGGAACACCTGCATCCTTGTTGAAAACGATACGTCGTAGTTTCAGAAAATAGAAACTAATTAAGTAAGTGTATACTCCATATATATAGAAAGTAGAAAGTAGAAAGTAGAAAGTAGAAAGGAAGGGTCGGGTCATGGGTCATGGGTCATCCGCTGGGGTTGGATTTACAAAAGTAGTTCTATAATTGGATTTGCATGGATGGACTTGTTAGGTAGCGCCAAGGTCCAGTTGCAGTCCCCATCCTGCAATGAAATTATTATTATTATTACTCCTAATAATTTGATTTGATGTATAAATATATAAAAATAAAAATGGAATTAGGTAGGTAGATATATACCTCCAAACACCAGCAATAGCGCGCAGGGCCATGTAAATGGTTAAAGCAACCCAGATTCCTATAAAACCGTTGCTTTTGGAGAGGAGGACTATTGATGTAATGCTGCCTGCAGCTACCACTGCCTGATCATCAACAATATAACACTTTTTATTTTTATTTTAACCAAATTAATTAATTAATGGCTTTACTTTACTTTAATTAATTATACTAAAACTACGTACCATGGAGTATGCTGTGAATGCAAAGTCAGATGCCCCAAAGTTGACACCATCACAAACGAAAGCTAATGAGTTGATTGGCTGTGTAGCTGCTACAAACTACAAATATAATTACCACATCATATATATTGAGTAATATATATATAGAAACGAATTAAAATAATGAATTCTATATTATTGCAGTGGTACCGGCACTCCTATGCTTATAATGTGCACAACTTTAGCATCCTTTGTAAAGATTCCTGATCCAAAGTATAATCCTACTCCAACAAATACGGCAAGCCCCACACCAAGCACAATACTCATCTGCAAAACCAAATCAATTAAATATTTAACCTCTCTATCTCTATTAATTGCTTCATTTCAAATACTGTACTTAATTTATTTATTATGATCTCTTGTTCTTTTTAATATTAATTAGTACCTGTAATACCCGTGTTGCCGTAGCAGTCACCTTCTTGTAGTCCTTCTCAGCAAATGCACAAGCCAGAATTGCCTATTTATATATATATGTGCTCAACATTAACATATATCTTAATTAATCTACAACAACATGACATGTTAATCTGAATTTCAAAAAAAAAAAAAAAAAAAAAATAACAGATTAAGTTTACAACCTGTCCGGCAACAGCTAAACCATCAGCAAGAAGAGATGATGTCATCCAGACCTGCAAGCAGATCTGAAATGCAGCCATAGGCGTTGAACCAAGCCGAGCAGCCATTGATGCTGACAACGTCACACAGAATGTCACAGCTATCACTCTTGCTAATAATAGAAAACCTGTGGCCACACAAAATCAAATTAATTAATCTTGTGTAATTAATTATATATAAAGATGAAATTCCAAAAATAAACATTAATAATTCATTCAAGTTTAATTAGACTTATAAGACAGCATATTATATATAGAAAGGTCGTCTAATATATATATAGTACTGTACGGACGTAGTTCCTTAATTAATTACCATTTTTAAGAAATCGTCCAAATTGCAGGTCTTTAACACTTGGAGGTAAAAGGTTAACTTGTTTCATCAAACGCCACAAGAGGATGACAGTAATCAGATACCTGCCACGTCCGATCATTAATTATAAGTGGATGGAAATTTAATTTACTAGTCGATCGAGAATTATTAATTGCGGCCGGAGCCACATCAAAAGAGAAAGTAGAAACAGAGATATATATAGTGAGTTTGCTTACTGAGACAGGACATGTGCAATGGCGGCACCACTAACACCTAGTCTTAAAGAAAAGATGAAAATTGGGTCCAAAATGATATTTGTTAGGTCTCCTGCAACTGTTGTAGTATATATCAGGAAATTAAACCAACGGGTGTATTAAATATTAATTAATTAAGGAATATTATTGAACAAGCTTGTTGTATATAAATACCAGTTGCATATAAAGGTGTTTTTGTATCCTTAAATCCTCGGAAAACCCCTTGCATGGCCAAGGAGAGAAGAACTGCAGGAGCGCCAAGGGATCTCAAAGTCAAGTATTTTAGTGCTGGGTTTAGCATAGGGGAGCCCTGTATTGAATATATATATCATCATTATATATATATGTCTCTGTAACACATGCAGCTACCTCAAAAAAAAAAAAAAAAAAACTTACAGGTTTGACACCCATAACACCCAAGAGCGTTTTTGCCCCAAATACAAGGAATATAGCTTGCAGGAGACCAAGCATTGAGCCAAGAATTAATGCTGTTGATGCAGAGGGAATATGTCTTTTCCCTTTTTCAACTCCTCCACTTTTGCTGCTGCCAATTGCACAACCACTAGTACTACTGGTTGAACCTGATGACAAATTAAGAAATCAGCCATGCATTGCATGCCATCAAATTGTCTTATTTAATTTATTCACATTTCTAATAATATTGGGCACATATATATAAGGTATAAGGTAATTAAGTGCATCAATATATATATACCATATTCCTGATCAGCCTGAGCAGGCTCTTTGGTGTGATGATCAGCAGTATTAATTCTTGCTACATCTCTAATTTCTAAGTTGTCATTTTGTGGCGTCGTCAAGTCTGTATTGGTTTCATCGTTTTTGTGTCCACTACTACTAGTCTTTTCCAAATCCTCGACTACTTGAGGGGTAAGAGTATCTTCTTCGGCAACAAACGACGTCGTAATGCTAACCAGAGGGAATATGGTAATCCTTGATGCTTGATTGAATATAGCGATGGAAACTCCGACAGCAGCAAGCTCCACGGGTCCTATACGGCCGATGAAGGCGGTGTCAATCAGAGAAGCGATGGGATCAGCAGCTAAGGCCAACGCAGCAGGGAATGCGATCCTTAGTATCTCCACGCCTATTGAATCCATTCTGAACACCAGCCTATATGTATATGTATATATATATGCCAATTAATGGTGCAAAACAAAAATTATATACCCAAACATAATTAATTAAGATGAAATGTTTAAGCTGGTTTATATATGATCTTGAGAGAGTAATTAAAAGGAGCATTAATTATTAGTATTAGGAAGAGCAGGGCATGTAAATTTAAGTAGTTGGACGTCATGTCGATTATAATTATTAAGAATTTAATTATTAAGAAAAATATATATAGATGGATCAAGTTATATATATAATTAGTAGCTAGCTAGGTACGCACCTTGCATCTTTGAAGAAAATGAAAAGTGGCATTCTCCAGAGGCTCTGCGTAGCTCTATTCTCAGCCATGATATGATTGATGGTGTTGAAGCTTAATTTGTGAAAATTTCGACTTTGTTATAAGTTAAGCCGCCTCCAATTGTGCAGAGTGCAGCCTGCAGGTGATAACCAAGCAGTTGATAACTGGTACGGTGATTATATATAATATAATATAATATAATAATTAAGGAAAAGTATTACAACTCGTATATATGAATATGAATATGAATATGAATATGAATATGAATATGATGAGGTGATAACCAAGCTGCAGGCGCAACCTTTGGTTAAAGGGAGTAAAATGTAGTAGCTCTACCTCGTCTAATTTTTTATCAAATAAAAATGTTATAAAAGCTGAGAGACAATATATAGAACCTTAAGTACTATATGCTAGTATATGTAGAGAGAAGCCAAAAACACAAAGGTACTGACATGGATTGGCTACCCTCTTGAATTCATACACGTACGCCATTATTGACACATCACCCTTTTTGATGTTTGTTGACCATATATCCCCAAACTCCAACAACCAAATCATTCCACTAACACACTTAATTTGTTTCATACATATAGTTCCAAGTATGTGATTCAATTGATAAACCCAATTTTATAGTAAATGATTAAAGCGTAAGCCATTTTGATCCAATTCTAAAGCGATTGATGAAAGCAAAAAAATAAAATAAAAAATGAATTGTATATAAAAATATATAAGTAATTAATTAAACAAAAGAAGAAATAATACCTTCAAAAAATTAAATAAAAGAAGAAAAAGAGAATGATATATATATATATATATATAAATGGAACCAATATATAAAGATAGAATACACCGAATGGAGGGAGAGGTTATGAGAAGTTTAGAAGGAAGTTGCTTTATAATTAATTTACCTTTGCGTTTATTGTGTTCTTCTGCCTTGTTTAATTTCCACCAAGCTTGCGTTGCCTGGAATGATTGCTTTGCCACAGCGAAATCCTATATATATACCCTTTCAAGCTAGCTACACCCTCTCTGTCCCACTTAATTTCAACTTTATGTGCGTGAGTGAGAGCATGCACCAACGATTAATTCGATAATTATGACAAATTAGAAGTTTTTTTTTGGGTGAAAAGCTTGAAGGGTTTTAAAAATGAAAACAAGAATATATTTATAATTACAAAAATATAATATATACATAAATGAAAATGATTAAATTACATTAAACTAAGATCCACCAATATGAAGGCGACACATATATTATATATATTATTATGTCTATAATGAGAACAAATTAAATTAATACCTGCAGAGAGTGATTAATTTCATGAAAATGGCAGGATGAAATTAGTATTGTATTTGGGATTCTTGGAAAAGTTGAGCTGCCATGCCACCATCGATCGTCCACACACACATATATGTATTTAGTGTAAGGTACGTAATTAAAAAGTTTAATAATAGTATATGCATTGGCCTACAAAGTGAAGTGCTTTTAGTTGGTAGCATTCAACTTTTGCAAATGTGGGCTACGTAGGAAACCCAATACCTCATGCTTGGCAACTTAACTCATTTCACCCTTTTTTACTTGACCTAATTTTTTCCGGTGTCGTAATTTATTAAGTAGTATACTACTATTTTAGATCAAACCCATCAATCTTGCTTCTCATTTAGCCGGCCTTGTTTAATTGGATCTAGCAAAATTTCTAGGAAAATATCAACATCTATTCAATGGATTCTATTTTCTTGTGTAATTTGGTAGATAATAAAGGAAACGTTGTTTTAAAGGAAAACTTGAGAGAAAATCTCTAACACAAAATTTCCTCTTCTTCCCCTTAAAAACTCTAGGAAATTTGGGAAAATTTATCGGGCTCCTTGCTCTTAGGGCGTTTGCCCTAATTTAATTCCATTCTTCATAAATAATAAATTAATTAATAATTTGACCGCGATGCCGTAGTCAAGAGGTGGGAAGAACAAAATTTTGGAGAGGGGAAGGCTTTTGAAAATGATCTCATCGAAACCCGCCTTTCAAAAAAATGGAAAGGAGTTCATATGATGGCTGGTCATGGTGGGGTTAGCATAGTCAAACGAGGTCTCTTGCCCGTGCCCACAAAATTGAGAAATGCAAATGTTTCTTCTTACTTGACAATTGACATATATATATGATTGGGATTGGGAAATGTTTAAGTGTCACACACACCTAATAAAATCTTATGCCAGCTTAATAATTTATTTAATCAAATTAATATATATATATATAATATATAGGATAAGATTAGTTCTAATCATTTAGTATTTATTTAATAATTAATGGGCGAAACTGGAAAACGTACTAGTAATAGTGTTGGGTTTAGTCATTAGTGGTTTGACAGTAGACCGTGCGAGTGTCTAGTCCTTTTGTGTGAGAGAGAAGCAAATTAATAAGATGGCATTGGCAATTTGGCATTAGCAATTTAGCATATATGGAAATGGAATTGCTCAAGTTGAAACGTACACCAAGTACGTCGTAAATTTCTTAATTTCAACACCATCTTTGAGATTCTACAGATTTTTGTGTTAGTGACAATTAGATCCTTCCTTTCCTGATTGGTGTCTCTCTCTATATGTATAACAAATTGTAATGGAGGGTCCCAATATTTTGATCACCGTTGCACGTGGTGATAACTTCATTTATTGTGGATTTACGTTTCCTCCAGACGCAATTCCTTTTCTTAATTTTATATTTGTTTTTTTTTTTGGATTTAGATAACTTATATTTATGTTATACTAATAAAATGCAAGTTATATATTTATGTCCTTATAATTAGGACATTCTGTTGTAAGCAAGTACTGCCAATATACTCCCTCCCTATGTTCCTATTTATAAATCAAAATCCTTTTATTTCTTTTTTATTTATCGTTTTACATTATGATCAAGAAGGCATTAGATAGTGTGTTTTAGTAAAATAAACTAAAATACACATGAAATTCTATAAACTAATTAACTTCTAACTAATTGTCTTGGTTGAAGATTTCGGATGGAAATCATCTGTCCCAAATTAAAAATAAATTATTATATAAGGGTTAGTCCTAACTATTAATATATATATATATATTTTTCCATGGGGTTTTAGAATGAAAATATATAATTTAATTTAATTAGACAAACGAGGAACAACATTAACAACTAAAATAAACACATGTTATTATTTAATGGATGAGGCACAAAAAATGTGACAGGATTTTTATTCGAAGATTTTGATTATTATACAATTATAATAAGGAACGAAAGGAGTAGTTCTTTCACTATCTCCTCCCAATATCCTTATTTATGTAGGTACTAGTAACCTTTAGCAACACAAATAATTAGCACATAGTATGCATTATTGTTAGCTCTCTCCTTATTAAGTAATTCTTGCCTGTTTAATATATGGTTGTTTAAAGAGGTGCAAATGTAATAATTTAAAATGGGAAAAACACGATATCACCATGCACGCCTAGGCCTAGCCTATATAGCCTAGACTAGAGGATTGGTGCGAATTAACACTCCTATTTTTTAACACTTCTCAAAGTAAAATTTTGAATGAACGGGTTATTAATTAAGATTAACGGTCATATATTTTATGATTAAGATTTGTTGCAAGTTAAAGATGGTCAAATTGACCAATAAGGAGTTAGATCAAGTGGTAAGCGGGGCTTGTTCCAGTTTAGATCGAGTAAAATTCGAGATAATGTGTTAGTTAGCACAGATGCGTGGTGCGGATCGAATCCGGATTTAGTCAAAGTAAAACTCTGGATATCGGAGGGAGTAAAAAAAAGATGGCCAAATTGGTTTTGATTTTGTAGCAATCCAATGTATCTTAATTGAGAAGTAATTTGATTATATTAATTATTAAAACGGCGGTAAGTGTTTTTATATGGCAAGAGCAATGAATATGTAAAGAATTCTAATTACATATGTATAAGCGGGAAATTAACTTTGTTTCTCATGCATGCTAAAACATGCACGAAGCACACAAGTTTTGGTATGGTGCATGACACAAAAGTGGTTGACTCATTTGTTAATTAGATGGGGTATATATATATCGTAAGTCTAAAGTGGTTAGGAAATAGGAATCCTTTGGACAAGGCTAGAATCTCATAATCTTGACAAGTGTTTTTGGGAGCGGATATGGGTGAGAGTGATTTTGGCAATGCATGTCAGTTTAATTTCAAGTAGTACTGGTGTTCATGAAGGCACTGCCCTTAGTTAGTTTATTGTGTTCTCTAAAACTGTCCGGAAGGAAAGTTTCCCCAAATTTGAGCCAATAAATTTATGTGTTAAAAATTTGAATAGTATAGAAAATACTATATAGGAACTACTATATATTTTTTCCAATTTTTGATGAGACTAGTAACATGAACTATACATGTAACTTCACCTATATATCCTTGATGAGATTGAGAGGGGCAGACTAATGTGGCTAGACCTTTTGACGCATATTAATTTTTTTAACCTTATAAAATATATATCTTGACTATTTTGTGGTTAACAAGCCAATAGGACATGCCCATGCGCCGCCTTGAAATATTAGTGAATATAAAAGAAAGTGATCATATATATAGAAGGAGAGAAGTTGATCGATATTGTTAGATTACGAAATGCAATAATTAAAATGGGGAAAACACTTTCGTGTGGAAGACACGATAACACCACGCCTAGCTTGATTAAACTAAGATGATTGGATTCCACTTTCGTGTGGAAACCACATATATATAGATATAGTCCCCCTTTGCCCATCGACTCATCAAAAGACTACTCCACTTTTTTTTATATGTACACTTGTACTACTGCTTTATATATATATTTGTAATTATTTTTGGTTTTACGACATTGTGTGTTAATCACAAATTAAAGTTGGACGTAGCACTAATTAAATTCTCTCATAAACTATTCAACTTTTGGAGATTAATGGAAGTTGCTATACTCCATATATTTTCTTTTTTCTCAAAGTTAAAAAAGAAAAGGCAGCTCATTATATATTATCAAGATTGTCAAAATAATATATTTATATACGTTCACTATTTGTTTACGGGGTATAACTATATTTATAAGTAGTGGTAGCTTCTCTGGATCGGTGTTTATAAAATAAAGTAGATGATGGCCAATTAATATGCAAATGAAACACTGGAGTATATAATTTACAGAAATATCGTCATGTGTGCTTGTAGCCTCTGCCTATAATTTACGGAAATGTTGTCATGTAGTAATTAATAGTAGCTTATAATAATATGATATACTATTTGATAAGTGCATGCTCCGCAAAGTGTGTTTATCTTTTCATTAAAACAAAGTTGTTTCAAGACGAATACGACAAACAAATTACATAAAGTTGAATTGTTGATTTTTTAAATTTTGTTTAATTAACTTGTAATTAAGTGCACCCGTAGTGCTTGGAGCTGTTGCAGATGTCGCTCAAGACTTGGCCATCAGTACTCCACCACTATATCATGTCACCTACGATATATTATTTCTAATCTAAATAATAGTAGTAAAACACATATACTTATTAGTAATTTTTGAAATCTATCTATTTGCTAAATGCTAATTATTAATTAATTCCTCAACTTTTAATTATTATTTGTAGATATTATTTGAAAGGTAAAAAATGTTACCCTCCATATAATGATTTATTATATTTACTAGTTTGTTCCAGTGGTGGGGTGACGAAAATTATATAATTACTCAAACACAAGAAAGCACTAACATATCATTTTCAGTAGCTGATCATCAAACTTAATTCATGATCAATTAATACAATTTAATTAAGTAACTACTGATTGATCTTTTACTTACAAATATCAATTTAATTTATATATTATGTAGTAAAAAAAAAGAAGAGAGAGTTTATATATTGATAAGGATATTATTCAAGAAGTAGTAATAGTGCAGGTGCTGTTAAATAGTTGGGTTCGATGGTTGTGATCATACTTGGGATGAAGGAGTAAGAGACAGTGAGCATGGTGGTTGAAGGTTGGTTTGATAAAGTTCCAAACAAGTCGAAAATTGGAGCGGACCTTCAAACGGAGGAGCAATGGCAATCCCATTCCTGAGTCTAGCAAGTCCTCCATGCTTCTTCCTGCCCCATACATTGGTTTATTCCTTGTTCCAACCTCTAACTCAAATTTTGATGAACCCGAGCTCTGCGCATATAGCTTTGGTCCCTGCTGCCGCCCATATTGGCCCATTGGCCCATGCATTATTATTTTAATAATTAGTAGTATATATCAATATCAAACCTTTTTTTTTTTTAACAAAAAAAAGGAATATAAGAAGATGATGATGGAGTAATTAAAATTAAAATTAAAAAGAAAATGAAGGAGTAATTAATTATTTACTCGTGAGATTGCAAAAGGTGGAAGGCGTTGAAAGGATATGTCGAGGATTGGAGGGTGGATGTGGAGACCGAACAGCTTTGATTTGTTGTCTATAAGAAGATGGATGGAACAGTTGCAGGTCAGGATCTTGGTTGTAACACCTGATGCATCCACTCCTTCCCCTAGTCCGAATTCACCAACTCTTGCCATCTGCACGAGAACAAATGTTTTATCATTTATTGGGCTTTTTTTATTATAAGTTGAACTTTCGGCCCAGTCCCATCAACGGGCTTTTAATTTAGTTGGAAATTAGAATGAATGAATTAATATATATTAGATAAATTGAAGCACAAGCAAATTAAGGAATGATATAGGTAGGTAGGTACCGGGTACCTTGATAGAAAATTGAGGAGGCGGCGGCTTTGTAGCAATATAGAAGACAAGCAATGCAATTGAGAAGCTGAAAAGAAGCCTCCAAAATATTTGCAAGGAAATCCAGGCGCAAGAATTGGAGCTCCTATAAGAACAATACCTCCACCACCACCCTCCACCTGCTTGTTGATACTCATAGTCGTCGTCGTCGTCGTGGTCAACAACAGGGTACTGGTCAATGATGATGAGGCGGTTGACGGCGGCCATCGGATCAGCATCAACATGATTAATCTTTTTGTCATGCTGCTGCAAGTGCAAGAAGGAGTTGTTGGATCCGCGAGAGGAGGAGTAACGGGAGAGGGTGAATCTAGAAACGTCGGCGTCGGCGTTCTTTATGGGGGAGTTGTTGCCGGCAGTGGCACTGTCTGCATGGGAGAGGGTGGAAGGGCTTTGCACGTAGTATGCGCATGGGTACGAATTATGGAACATCAAGCACGCCTCTTGCTCTTCATGCTCCATTCCCCTCATCACCATTCACCACCCAGACAGAATCTCTATTCTCTACTCTATTTCACATCACCCCCTTGCCCGCCTTGGGGTTTTTAAACTCACCAACATTATTGCTTTTTCAACCATCCATCTTGGATAGCCTCCTCCTCCTATTATTATTATTTCTATTTTCTATATATCTGCAATTATGTCTCTCTCTCTCTTTCTTTTTTTTCCCCCCTACTTTATACTACTAGTACTGTTCATTTATGATAGTAATAAAGTACGAAAAGAAAAATTTGATCCGAAAGTTACGGGAGATTTCAGATATATAAAATGAATCAATGTACTCATTAATTCATATATCGTTGGATTTGCTTTACACCGAATTGTCTCCATAATCATTTCGTAATTTGACATTTTTCCAAGTCCTAGGAATGATAGCAAAGTAAGCACGCTTTGCTTCGCCTTTTCCCACTCACTTTTCCCCTTAACTAATCCCTGTTTTTCTTTTCCCTTGTAATTTCGTTTTCAATTCATCACAGACAGAAGATGGCATTCATCTTAATTAGCCACAAAGGATAGAGGAAATAAATTAAGGAAAAAAGCTTAACGCGATACATATATGTGTGGAAAGAGAATTAAATACTTATCTAATTTCTTTTTTGAATTTTACTATAAATAACGCATTAAATACCAACATTTTCATAAATAGTATACTTACTATATATGTAAACAAAATCCTTACTACAAATTTAATTAGACTTACTTTGTAAATCTTATTTCTATATATATAACTTAATATTAGTTACAGTAAACTTGTGTAATGTCAAAAACATTACAAAAGTAAAGGGATAATTTTTGATGGGGCAAAGAATTTTTTTTTTTTAAAAGTATCATTATATATATATACATATGAATAATTAGTTGGACTGAATAATATATATATATATATAATACTAATAATAATATTATTATTGGCTTGCTTTTTAAGGGATGATGAAAATTGTTATACAAGGGTTGCCATTTGGAGTCATGATTGATTGAGTAAAAATATACTAGTGGGAATGGAGCAGCTTTTGCGTTTATGCCAAGACAGACATAATGAATTGAATCTACCTTTGCCCACCCTTCTTAATTACTGCCATCATCACCAAAATCAAATATGCCATTTCTTATTACATACTCTGCTGCTTTCTGATTCTCACATACACATGATTTACACATAGGGATAGAGGTTCCTTCAATATATTCCAGTCCTATCTTCAGAAGGGCCCACAAAAGAATATTAATTAGTACTACTATTTTACTGCTGTGATAAAATAAAAAAAAGGCTTACACCGGTGAGATTGGTTCGGTGAGAGTAAAATTGGTTACTGTACGTGTTAGATTTGTTACTATACAGATAAAATTTGTTACTGTACAGATGAGAATATTCTCGGTGGTTGTAAAACATGTGTTAATGGAGACCAACTGATCCCACCGGAAAAAAGTGTTTGGTAAGCCGTTTAGGCCGTTTGGACCACTAACCGACCCAATCAGTGCCAAACGGTGCACCAAACAGGACCTAATTGAAAGAGACCCATTGACTACTGTTGACTTGACCAATGACAATGTTGTGGTAGCACTTAGCATTACAAATTACAAATTAGAATTACCCGTGAAAAACTAAAATCTGAAATCCAAACGGACATAAAGTTTTCACGGTTTCTCTTGTTAGTAAATTTGGGAAAAAGGAGTTGATTAAACCTAATACTAATAGGAGAGGATTTCAACTAAGATAATAGTACCCCATTCAATTCAACCACATTGTAGAAAGAGGGAATTGTAGACAAGTGAAGTGAAGGCAGGCAAAGCCAAAGCCAAAGCCATAAATATGATCACAAGGAAAAGAATGTGGAGGAATAATGTAAAGTGAAAGGCACGCACACAATTACTTTCTTCACATGATTTTTAATGGCCTCTTTAGTGGAGTATTTCTATTTGTTTGTCCCACAACACAACCCACGTCCAGAGAGCCGTCTGCAGTCTGCTAGCTCTACGATCCACACACCAAATATCAAACAAAAGAAACAGGTAATTATATTAATTAACCACAATTCCTTATCAACTTTTGGTGATTAATTCCTAATCACCTAACTCTAAATAATTTTTTTTTCTGGTAAATATCATCTTTAATTGATGTTATAATCATTATATACATAAATAATCTTGCTTGATTAATCTATATATATGCTGATTATTGGATCAATATTACCCATTTACCGAAGTCCCTTTTCATTTTAAAGCTTTTTCTCCGTGAATTACTGTATCTAATCTAATCAAATTGCAGTTAGAGGTAATATTCAAGAAAACGATATAGGATTTTAAGACGCTAATTAATTAAGTTCTGAGTTGATTAAAGCCTACCATGTCTGCAAGACCTAAGATGAAGACCGTTGGGCGGTTCTACTACTTCTTTTTTTTGGTATCCCATCCGGTATCCAGGGTTTGACCCTGACTAATCCGGATCTGACCCGCATCGCGTACTTGGTTATGGTGGATGAGTCTCCCAACAGAGACAGCTGCGTACGCTATGTCTCGAACGCGAAACCTGCTTAAGCTGGAACAAGCTGCTTACCACTTGATCCAACCCCTTGTTGGTAAAACAAGGTAAAACAGCAATGACCATATGTCTCTGGAGCCCCGACCCTTACATCTACATATGGGCCGCATTTCTTTTCATTTTGGCGGTTTATACTCGGCCCAATGAATTGGCCCAATTAATTTTACTGCTTTATCGTGATTAGCATATTGCATAGCAGACGAGATATCTCCTGTCGCTTTGGCCGAGTGGTTAAGGCGTGTGCCTGCTAAGTACATGGGGTTTCCCCGCGAGAGTTGGAATCTCTCAGGCGACGTTAGCGCTTTTTTTTTTTTTGGTCATCCTTAATTTCCTTAATACTGAGAAAGAAGAATCTTTTTTGTCATCCTTAATTTCCTTAATACTGAGAAAAATCTAGGTAACGTAAGCATCCCTCACAGTAGGTATGAGAAATCAACATAAGTATACTGATATCTATACTAATTATAATGCAAAAAACTGAGTTTGTCTCACGAGTTGACTCGGAGACAAACTCAGTTTTTTAATTAAAATAAAATAAAAACTACCCATTTTAGATAAAAACTATCCATTATAGGATAAATATAATATTTAAATTTATT
>AWWV01011967.1:0-11765 GCA_001974805.1 Corchorus capsularis | reverse complement strand
TATTGTTTTTTTTTTCGAATTAATTTCTTCTTAAATCGAAACTCGATTCTGATGCTCGTAAAAACAAATCCTTAAGTCCAATGTGGCAGAGATTTGGTTAGATTAAAATAGGTCACTTCGTTTCTTTTTGTCCAAGTTGCTTCTCTTTTTGTCCAAGTTGCTTCTCTTTTTGTCTAAATCACTTCCTCTTTTCCTTGTGAGTTTCGGGAATATCCCCGTTCATAGGTCTGAGATCCGCGTCTATGAATTGAAAGGTCGGAATGATATTTCAAGGAGTCATGGCGCCAAAAATCATGCAAAATTGAGTCGGGTTCCCGAAAATCGTTTTTCGCCAAAAACTCGTGATGGTTAGTACCTGATTTCGGCTAAAATTTTGCAAAAATTGACCCGAAAAATCTTTTCTCAATTTTAAGCCACAATTCTCATAAACAATATATAATTCAATACCAAAAAAATTGAAGGGCTTTGCACGCTTCTAATATTGTTTTTCTTTTTTTTCCGAATTAATTTCTTTTTAAATCGAAACTCGATTCTAATGCTCGTAAAAACAAATCCTCAATTTTTAGTCGCAATACTCATAAAGAATATATAATTCACCTCCAAATAATTGAAGGACTTTTCACGTTTCTGATATTGTTTTTCCTTTTGTTTACCCGAATTCATTTCTAATTAAATCGAAACATGATTCAGATGCTCGTAAAAACAAATCTTTAAATCCAATGTGGCTGAGATTTTGTTAGATTTATATAGATATTTCATGGAATCTTGGCGCTAAAAATCATGCAACATTGAGCCGGGGCTCCAGAACCTGTTTTTAGCCAAAAACAGTGATGGTTAGTACACGATTTTGGCAAAAATTGACCCGAAAGATTTTTCCACAATTTTTAGACAGTATACTCATAAAAATATATATATAATTCAACAACAAAAATATTGAAGGGCTTTTCACGTTTATAATATCATTTTTCCTATTTTTTTCTAATTAATTTTTAATTAAATCGAAACTCGGTTCTGATGCTCATTAAAACAAATCCTTAAATCCAATATGGCTGAGATTAGGTTAGATTAAAATTGATATTTCAAGGAGTCATGGCGCCAAAATTCATGCGAAATTTAGCTAGGTCCCCGGAACACGTTTTTAGCAAAAAAAAATGTTATGGTTAGTACACGATTTTGGCTAAAATTTTAAAAAATTGACCTAAAAAATTTTTCCTCAATTTTTGGCCATAATACTCATAAAAGAATATATAATTCAAGGTCAAAAAGATTGAAGGGTTTTTCACGCTTCTAATATTGTTTTTATTTTTTTTTCGAATTAAATTTTAATTAAATCGAAACATGATTCTGAAACTCGTAAATAGGGGAGAGCACGGTTCGGTTTCAGTCGGTGCGGTTGATAAATTTCCAGTACCGACAGCTAACCGACAATAAGAATTTTGGCACCAAGCACCGACCGACAGACATTGGAACCGCATCCCACCGACCGACGTCAGCTCGGTCGGTTATGATCGGTTGTCGGTTATGGTTTCCTGCCATGGAAGTAAAAAAGGAAGCACAACTGCAGTGCTTCGATTCACCTAACCATAAACAATGAAGAGCAAAAAAAAGCCAATTCAGCTAACCATAACAATGAAGAGCAAAGAAAAGCAGAAAACAAATAATCAATACATGAGAAAACAACCAATACCCAATTCAGAGAAAGCCAGGCCAAGCTAAAAAAAAAAAGATTAGATTGCAGAAAGCCAATCCAAGAAAAGAAAAGGATTGCAAAAACCCAATCAACACAGAGGCTCACCCTTAACTTATCTGAAGTAACCAAACATGGCCAAGAATCCAATGGTGATATGATCTTGAAGGTTTAGAACTTGGGATTCCAAGGGACGAGTTTGACCTGGCAAGGAACCTGTAGAACGAAACAAGCCATAGAACTAAAAGCAAGCAGAGTTGCAGAAAAGAAAATCTCTGCTATACCGGTCTGGGCCTTTGGGGAAATTGGGATTTTGGATTCCATAAGCAATAAAAAAAAATAAGTGAAGAAGTGAAAGAGATTGAGTTGATAAAAACATGGGAATGGAAGAGATGAATCAAAGGATGTTGTCTTCGAGAAAAATTTAGGGGAAAATGGAAATTAGGGTTCGTTGAAATTTGGGTTTAAAAAGAAGAGGAAAAGTGTGATTTTTTTGGGGAAACTGGATTTCCTTGGATGAAGACTACATCTCCAACAAATTTTGATCGAAACTTAGTCCTAATTGAGGAATTTGAGGTTGAAATCAGAAAGGGAGAAGAGAAAGAAGCGAATTGGAGAGAGAAGGAGAAATAAATCGAGAGGGAAGAGAGAGAAAGGAGAGAAGAGAGAAGAGAAAATGAAAAATAAAATCTGATTTTTAGGTTTTAGTATTTATATTTTAGGAATATTATATATATATATTAATATTAATATTAATAATAATAATATTATTATATATATTAAAAGAGTCGGTCGGTTTTTAGCCAAACTTTTTTGGAACTGAGAGCCGAGCCGACATCACCCTTATCTCGGTCGGTTTTAAATCGATCCACCAAAGAGCCACAGAAACCGAGCCGCCAAGCCGTCGACCAGTCGGCTCGGTCGGTTTCTGTCTGACTTTGCTCTCCCCTACTCGTAAAAACAAATCATTAAATCCAATGTGATTGAAATTTGGTTAGATTTATATTGATATTCCAAGAAATCTTTGCGTCAAAAATCATGCAAAATTGAGTCAAGGCGCCGTAACTCGTTTTTGGCAAAAAACTGTAATGATCAATTATAATTTTGCAAAAATTGACACTGAAAGGTTTTTCCTCAAGTTATAGCCACAATGTTCATAAAAAATATATAAAAAAATTTAATGCCAAAATAATTTAAGGTTCTTTCGCGTGTCTAATATCGTTTTTCCTATTTGGTTAGATGAATATAGATTTTTTAAAGGAGTCTTGGCCCAAAAAAATCATGCAAAATTGAGCTGGGACCACGGAATGAGCTTTTAGCAAAATAACCAATGATTTAACGTATCGATTTCGGCTAAAATTGACTCGAATGATTTTTCCTTAATGTTTAGCCACAATGTTCATAAAAAATATATAAAAAAATTTAATGCCAAAATAATTTAAGGTTCTTTCGCGTGTCTAATATCGTTTTTCCTATTTGGTTAGATGAATATAGATTTTTTAAAGGAGTCTTGGCCCAAAAAAATCATGCAAAATTGAGCTGGGACCACGGAATGAGCTTTTAGCAAAATAACCAATGATTTAACGTATCGATTTCGGCTAAAATTGACTCGAATGATTTTTCCTTAATGTTTAGCCACAATACTCATAAACAATACCCAAGCCCGGCCCATTTATCAAATGGGCTTAATTTTTTTTCCTAACCCGTCCAATGGACTTAAAATTCCTGTACAAACCCTTTTAAAAAACCGAGCAAACTTACAGGCTTGGACGGCTAAATATCTGGCAAACTTACGGGCTTGCACTGTTAAATATGGGGCAGGTTTGCGGGCAAGCTTACGGGCTTGGATGGTTAAATATGGGGCAGGCTTACGGGCTTGGACGGATAGCCCGTCCCTATAACAGCTCTACTTGAACCTGTCTCCTGCTTTCCCGTTGTAATGCTTTTTACTTGCGGAGTAAAACCAATTGACAAGTAAATATGACAATCTGGCATGCATCTATATCGAAAAATAGTTGCTGTCCAGGCAAGTAACAATACCTGAACGAATTATGATAACAATAAGATGAAGAAGCCACAAAAATCCATACAAAAGCAGAAAGTATATCAACAATTTTCCCAAGTAAATGCCATTCAAAGTTGCTTTTATTGTGAATGGATGTATTCCATCATATGAGATTGTGAAGGCAAAGCATAACAAAACAGAGGCAAACAAGACCACAGATTCTTTGCCCTTCCTTGGAGTGACCAATTACGAAGAAGGAACCTAAAAAGGGTCAGCCGGGAATAATCACATCTTTCAGACAGTATCAAAGTTGGCAGGCTCACGCAGTAACCTTTCCATCTGTTTTGCTCTTGTCTTAATGGACATGTCAAACACCTTTTGCCCAAACTCTACCACAAGCCCACCCAGAATACTGGGATCAATCTAGCAGAAACAGGAGAATAATTAGAATTCCAATGTAAAACAAGCACTAAACTGTAACGATATACAGAACAGATCAAACTGCATACCTTCTGTTCCAGCGTAATCTGCTTCCCCTGCCCAATTGTATCCTGCAAGGTCTCTTTCAGTTCTTTCTCCTCCTCGGGGGAAAGGGGCTGGTACAAAGTGACAGCCATCAAGATGAGAAAGTGAAGGACAATGAATAACGTATAGTTGTAAAGAATTTTACTTCCAATTCTTAGAGCCTAAATAATGTGGAACCAGCCAAATATATTCTAGTAAAAGATATTTGATATTGTGAGCCATCAGGCTTTTATGGTATTAAGAAACAGAACTTTACAATTACATAGAATTCAAGAGAAAAACAGTGTTGATATATAAATCAAGGCCATTGAAGTAAATTTTAAGTACCTGTCTAATCACATTTTAATCTTAGCCTTCATTCTTTTTGTTCAAAAGGAGAGAGTTCCACGCATTTATAAGAACATAAACTTTTCAAAAGGCGATAGAGGTGATCTTGCAAAAGCCATCACAATAGAGAATTAACTTACAATAACAGTTGTGACAATTGCTTTCACAATTCCCTTATGAGCCATGGTCAGCTCCACAAATTTCTTCGCAATGCTGTCTATGTACCTTAGCCTTCCATTCTCAGCCAATAGAACTGGCATAGATGAGATTTAAAAAATAAAATTTTCAGGTAAGTATTCAATCTTCACACTCGACAAATTAGGAGCTACAAAAAAACAAAGTTAGTGACAAGAAATATATGCAAGTAAAGCCCAGCAATACTGCAGGCTAACATGCAACAAATGAACTCCCAAGGGAAAAGGCATACAACAGGATGAATATCACACAATGTGTACAAACTGCTACAATTATGATCTGCAAATTATAACAGAGGCAAAATGCTAATGAACCCATCAATATCATAAAGACACATTCAAGGACCAAAAGGACTACCAATATGACCAGATCACAACATGAAACACTAATAAATATATAATTATGTGTGAAAGGAGGAGTTCCATATTTTAATCTTAAATGACAAAAAGAACATGTTGGTCTCATAAGTCACAATTAATTGAAATGAGAGCAGCTGACAGAAGGTCAATAAGTAATCACATGAAGTATAGGCCAACAAGTCATCCACAATATCCAAGCTAAATCACCAGCATGGAAGTTTTAAACCACTAACTAGCTAACATATATAGGTAGATTACTGACTTATCACACATTTATAGATCTCTAAACCATGCATTAAACACCATATGATTCTATATGTGAATGCTGTCATCCTTCATTTTCTGCATGAGTTAGATGTAAAATTAGCTGCTTGAGACCATAGCTCAGAGAAATTATCAAGCTATCTGAGCAACTAAGAGTTTAGAAGAATTTAGTATAGAAAGCAATATTCCTCTCAATAAATTATATTCTTCAAATGAACATAACATATCTATCACCATAGAGAGCCTGAATTTCTCAATTCATCACCATTTATAAAAACTAAACTTCCGGCGAGAGCTATAAATTAAGTAAAAAATTACTCAACATATTTTCCAGTTTTTCGTACCCAAGAAGTTGTTGCTAACATCTGAAAGTTTAGCTTGACCACATATTTCTTTAATGGCCTTGACTCTGGTATCAGCAGGTACTGATAAGTCCTTGGCGAATTGAGAAAAAGTTGGACTCTTCTTTGAAGCCTCAACAATGTCAAGAAGATCCGACTCAACTTTGTCCAGAGAATTTTTTTTTACCGCTGCAATGTACAGTGCAGAGGCATAGTTTCCGGTTCCCCCGAATAAAGCCAGAGGCACCTAAAATACCATTAAAAAAAAAAAGCAGAATTTAAAGCACAATATATGGAACAAATTTTATATACCTACTCCTACTCTATCACAGGGAATTGAAAGCACACACTTCTTAACCTAACAACGTGAAATTTTTAAAATTAGAAAGGAAAAAAAGGGGAAAAAAGATACCTTAACATTTACATCCTTATTTGGTGAAGCAGTAGCATAATTCCGCGAAATCTGAAAGAAACAGAAACCATAGAACAACTAAAATTTAGCTTAATTATATAGTGTTAAAAAATGCAAAAGGAAACAAATTAAGTTAGGATTATATAAGATGCTGTGAAAATTCCAAAGAAGCCAATTTCATGCGACTTTTTGTAAAATATTATTTTCTGACAAAGATATATGTGCCAATTGAAAGAAAATCAAAGGCAAAAGCAAATAATAAAATGAAGTAAGAATATAAAGAGAAACGAAGACAAAGGGATTTATTTAGGCAATGTGAGAAATCGAAGAATAAGTATTAGAGTACAGAGGGGAAAGAGATGCGAGAAAAGAGACCTCGGGGCAAAGTAGGGCTGGGTGAAGAGTGGATCTGTGAGCGGAGGAAGAATCGGCTCTGAGAAGCCTGTTCAAGAGAGGGAGAGTGGATCTGATGCGCCCTGCCATGGCCATTGATACAACCCTAGTTGTTGCGTCGAATTTGGAGATTGGAGATGGCTCGCTTCTGGTTTCTGAAAAATGAAAATGGAGGAGAGTGAAATTCGAGGGTTGATATTCCTGGGCTGGGTTTGTGGGCCGTGGGCCTATGAGACACCGAGTGAGACCTTTAACAACAGAGAAGGGTTGGGCCCAAAAGAATAAAAAAGCCCTTTTAACTTTTTCAATAAATAAAAGTATTTATAAAAAATGATTACGGATTTATTATAGAATACAAATATACAATACATCATTAATTGGAGCATGGGACCTTCTCTCCTCCATTAAATTATGATCAGGATGAGCAAAAGTCAAAAGTCAAAAGTGGCAGCAGGTAAGGTAAGTCATAAATAATAAGTGTAAGTGGGCTCAATCCTCATCTTACATTTACATGACACATATCCTCCAAATTCGACCAATCTCATTTTCTCATAGATACCTAAACCAAGCAAAGCTTTGGCAAAGGCCACAACAAATCCTTAATTACTTTGTATTTCTTCAGAGTTCCAGAAGTTGCTCTTTCTTCTATCTATATCTACACACCTTTTATAATCTCTCGACATCTCCTTAAGTTTACTTGTTTTAACTTGTTCTAAAGGATTAATAATTAATTCCGCGCGGTTTCTTCCTTGCCAACAAATTAAAACCTTTTTCCCCTTGGAATTATATTACTTACATATTTCAAAGTGAGAGAGAGAGAGAGAGAGAGAGAGAGATGATGTTGCAGCTCTTGTTCACCATAGCTTTCTCAGCGGCGCCGTTGACACTGTATGTTCCTCCGGTGAGGAGCTTGAATCTGTTTGTAGAGACGATGGAGGATTTGGTAAGGGAGTCAAGGGTTTATACCAACAGGCTCTATCCACGTGTGCGCCTCATCTGGTCTAGGCTTCTTGATTGCATGCTTTGCAACTTGACCTTACATCATTAATCCATCTTCATTCTTCAACTCAATTTCCATCACATCTCTATTAATAATGTACATACATACATCCATATAAATCTTTTTCTTCTTCTTTTTTTCCTGTGAACGTTTTGCTATGATGATAATAAGGCTAGTTAGAAAATAAGTCCAATAACATTCTTTGCGTGTTTATTTACTTCTTAATTATAGCACTAGCAATCTTTCCGCCGCGATTCTTGTTCCATTCAATATTGAAGGTGAGTTTAATTTCTTTCTTTCTTTCTTTTTTTATAATTATATATTTTCTGCTGTTCATCTTGTTATATATCTTTGCTGTAGTAAAGAGATGCACTTTTTCAATGTTCCTTCCACACAACTAATTAAGTTTGCAGAGTTTGGCAGTTTGTAAATATAAATATCTATCTTGAATATTCTTGGGTGGTGTTTCTCATTCTTATCTAATTCTGAGCGTAAGAATTTGTCTTTATTAATCTAAATATGGAATTGGGATTGGTAGGCAAAAGCCAACAGGAGGAGACAAAGGAAGACAAAAAAGAAAAGCCTTCCATGACTGCCTTCAATTTCCACTTCCCATTGTTAACATTACATTTACATATAAATTCCAGAAGCAGAAAGCACATGGTATGGGTGTTAGATATTAATCAATCCAATATTAATCATAGTATGCAGTAGGGTTTGATTATTCTTCTTGGGCGAAAAATGAATTGATCAAACACCAATTACTGAAAATACACTAATTATTTCAGTCAAGGAAATGAAAGCATGGGATATAGACAGGTTCCACCAAGTAGTGAAGTAGTAATGTATAATGTCTTTATTCAGTGAACATGGATTTTGAGTAGAACAATTATTGACAGATTTTTATCAACAATCAATAATGAATCAAGGAATTGTAATTTGAGTAACCTAAGACTAAGAGCTACGCTATGGATTAAACAGAAAAGATACAAGTTTTGGGGTAAATGAATGAAAATGTTATATGTTGTTGGAGTGGAGGAGTGCGTTACTCAGCCAGTGTGCAAGGCTTGAGGAACCAAAATACATCCAAAGCTCTTGCTTGTCTTCCGTCGATAATGTTATTATTAACAGAAACATTTGCAGCTGCTTTGTCACTTGAGCATGCCTCCTTGTTTTGCTGCTTCAGTTCTTGAAGGATCCCCCTTTCCTGTGTAGGTAGATGCATGACAAGACATGATTAAATTGATGAATGTGAGAGTGTTGATGATGAAAGAGTAATTAGATTCTTAATAGACACAACCTATAAATAAAGATTTAAAAAACAAAAAGCACTTGAAATAATTGTGTGGTTGGAAGAAGAAGAACTGAAGAAGAGTTACATACCACAAGCCTGGATCTGGGGGCCTTAGAATTAGAAGGGGTGGTTTTGATGGGCGCATGGGGGGCAGAAAAGCACTGAGGAGAGGGTGGATTGGTCCGTATTTGCAGCACCCTTTCTTCTCGTTTGTGCTTTACATTGTCCAAATTTAGAGCGAGAGGAATGTTCACTGCCTCATCATGTCTTCTGCACAATATCCATATGCTTAATAATCTGAATCAAATTTAACCTTCAAAGGCTTTTGAAACAACAGACAAGGAGGATTAGATCAGACTTACAATTCCCTCCTTCCACTTGCTTTCACTTTCTCTTGTAGCCGCGGTTTCCTCCCTTTGTGTGACACATCCAAATCCAACTCACCCAAAACCTGAGCAGAAGCAGAAGCTTCCTTCACCTTCACTGCTACTAGACCCTGATCTTCACCCTTGTTCTCCTCATTTTCCCTCTCCCTGGCTCTGGTCGCCAATTTCTTCAACTCAGTACAGAAGTCGGTTATATGACCTAGTATATCCCTGCCGCTGCCAGCAAACAAATTCCTAGCTGACAAACTAGGTTTATTTACCTCATCATTTTGGGACATGTCCTGATCTATTGGCTTCTTCTTTTCACTGCTGGACTTGATTGCCGCTTTCAAAGACTTAGCTTGGTGATTTGGAGGTGTTGAAAAATTGGGGTTCTGGTTTTCACTATCTTCATTGAACCTAGTATCAATCTTTGAAAGAATACAAGACTGAAGTTGTCCTCTTCTCTTCAATTTAGCATCTCTGAAACAAAAGAATACAGGAATTAATTAGCAAAGTAATTAAGGTATGACACAAGAGAATGAAATTCGACTTTGTTGTATTTGGATTGGATACCCTTGACTCCATTCCCGAAGAGGAAGGCTTCCACTTCCACCGCTGTTAGCTGATCGTGCAAGCTTCAATTCAAGAATTGAGACAGATATAAGTATTACGCTACAGAGGGGTTGTCAACGGAAGACTGAAGAAGAAGAAATCAAGTGGTAGGTATCTCAAGAAAACCAAGATAATGCCCCAAAACCAAAACAAGAAAGAGTCTTTAATTAATACCCCCACGTATAATTGAATTAGAGGGTCTGGGCAAGCAAACAAATAGCAGGAAGCTAAAATAAAATAAAATAATAGGGCAAGAAGAAGAGAATAGAAACCTTTGAAGGTGGAGTGGTTTTAAAGAAATCGTCAGCTGTGGTTGGATGCTTACAATCTGCAAGATGAAAAAAAAGAAAAGAGGTTAAGAAGAGGGAATTGGAGCATAAAAAAGAAAAAGAGTGAATCTTTCTAGTTTACCAGGTCTGCAGAACCAGGCTTGGTCGTCAATGGAGTGTTCAAGGGCCAAAAAATCAACCCATTTGGGTGCGTTGATGTGCTCGTAAACAGAGTCCTCAACAAATCTGGACTCAATTCTGTTCCAATCGATTTTTGCTGGTTCCATGGACTCAGATTTAGGGAGATGCTACACAGTCGGAGTTGCTTCGCTGCGCTACGCTACAATTAGAAAGAAAATGTCAAATGTAGGGAAGAAGAAGAGGCAGAGTCGATCTAAGTAACGGTTAGTCAAGAGAGAGAAAGGAAGAGCCAAGTCCAACGTTAAGTATAGTACACTGGGTTTTTTTTTTGACCGTTGGAGATGAGACGACGAGAGGCCAGAGGGGATTTTTTTTAATATTATTTTATTTTACTAGTTTCCTTAAAAAACGTGATTTTCCTTTGTTGATCACATTCCTACAAGGGTGTGACGAACTTCGTCACCTCCAAGGGTGTGAAGAACGTCCCCACCTACAAGGGTGTGAAGAACGTCACCACCCTCACGCTCCGCAACACCCGTTGGGTGATCTTTGACCAATCCATGAGGTTTGACCTCTTAACTGATGACTAAGCATCTACAGACAGCAGATCCGATATTTGCGGACCCGACCCGGGTACGGAAATTGATGACGTGGATGCTCTACGCCTATAAATATAGAGTACCTTCTCACCTATTGTCCATATTGAAAACTCCAAACTCTATACCTAAAGAAGAATACTCTCTTTAGATTCCTCAATCTACTTGAGAACGTCATTGACTTAAGCATCGGAGTGCTAACGCGGGATCCTTCACCCCCGCACTCCATGGTTGTTCTTCTCTTGCAGGTTCTTCGACCTCCCAGGTCCAGGAGTTTGAGAGACGACCTTCCCAGGTCAACGTTGAGGATTATTTTGACCTCAACATCCTTCAAAGAAAATAAGAACGATCATCCACCAAATAACCTCAACTACCCGAGATGGAATTGTTTGTTTTGCATTTGAAATTGAAACAGTGATAAACTCGGTCAACTTTTGCTTAGCATAAACTTGGTCAAACAACGGCACCAAAAAATAAATTATTTTATGCTAATACTATTCATTCTTCCTACAAATATCTTATATTTCAAGTAGACATCAAACGGTTTATTGCTCAAAAAAACCTCTAAATTTACATAAAACTGATCAAATAAGCTCATGAACTAATCGCAGTCAAATAAGCTTCTAAACTATTAAAAAGTCAAATACGCCCTTTTCATACGGCTAAATGTTGAAATAAGGACTAAACCTTTCAAATTTTCTCAAATAAGGATCAAAATACACAATTCCAACAAATTAAAATACATACTTAGCAAACTTTTACAAATTAGAAAATCCTTAAATAAAAACCAATGTTTCTCTCACGCATACACGTTAAATTTGATAGAAAAATGATATTATCATGTTAATTAAAAATCAAACCCTATTAATCAAAATAAATTCATTAATCATAACATAATATAAAATTATCGTGTGCTTTCCAGTTTATATATATCTCATATACTAGTATATTAATAATTTATTTTGTATCCAATTCGT
>AWWV01011966.1:0-50809 GCA_001974805.1 Corchorus capsularis | reverse complement strand
TTTTATTAAGTATTGGACAATTCATTTAGCTTAAATGGGTATGGATATCTCAATATTAGCAAGAGGATTTTAATCTTTGATTAATGATAATAGATTTTTTTTAAAAAAAAAACATACTTTCAATCCGAAAAATCTTTGTTCATGAGTTTTGATGTTGTTTTACTTGAATGATTTTGAATAATTGAGATTTGAAAGTTTGAAGGTTGAGAGCATTTGAGAGAATTAAAAAGTTTGAAGTTTGATGGAAAATAAAACAAAGGGAAAAATAGTCCGAGGGGGGGCAATGGCTAATAAAAAGTCCACTTAAAATTCAGACCTTTTTGAGCAATATGCAGACATCAAAGTTTATAACTAAACGCATACTTTATTCTTGCAATTCAGGACTCGACCAATTTAGGCCAAAAAATCCTAGTTTATCATTCGAGACTCACCCAATTTAGGTAACTCTCGTCCTTATTTTATCAAAACTCTAAACCCAAATCGCATACAATTATAAACGCCAGCAGACAATATGAAATAACTAAAGTACCAATTTAATATATAGTAGTAGTAATAATAATAATAACTTAATAAGTGAGGTGATACTGATACTGATGGTGATACCAACTTTCAACAGAAAAATTAGTACTTCAATATATATATCCTTTAATAAAACCAAAACTCCGAAATGGGTGGTGGCATTAGCCACCAATCTTATAAGGTTTTTTTCAATCAAAACTTCCATCGGAAAAATAAAAATGGTTTGGAGAGTAACTCCCCCCTAAACTGAATTATTTAATGAAATTTTGCCGAAATAAAATTTCTCGGGAGTCAAAGTTTTTTTCATCACCATCTAAAACCTAAACGGAACAAAAAGGGAGAGTGTAGCCCCAAAGCTTAAGCACCACCGGATCCATACTTCTTTCCGAACACAATGAGCTGCAACTTGTCATATCCAGCAAGCACACCAGCACCAGCAATAGCACGAAGGATGTTAGCTCCAGCACCCTTAAATAGAGACTTCGCACCCTCATTTTTCAAGATCTGAGAAAATGCATCAAGGGAGCTCTTGTATTTGACTGCTTCACCAGAGGTCATCATCATTCTTCTACGAACAGTATCAATTGGGTAGGATGCAAGGCCAGCACCATTGGTAATGAGCCAACCGAGAGCAAAGCTAGCAAAGAAACTATCCTGCAATCACCAAAAAGGAACAAGGGCAAGATATCAACAAAGGATTCCCTGAAGGAAGTCAAGTTTGCAAGCTGAATAGAAGCAATTACTACCATTATGCTAGTATATAAAACCCAAAACGAGGAATAGCAAAGAGAAACATAAGAGAAGATTTAGTCCCCAACTACATGCAGTGGAAATTATATGATCACTCAAATCGTTATGGAGCAAATCAGATTCGTTATTAAACAACATACTAACCTGCATGTTTCCGGTCAAAAGCACAGGCTTCAGAGAGTCATACATTCCAAAGTACAGACCACGGTAGACAATGATTCCAACACAAGAAATGTTGAAACCACGGTAAAGCCCAGCAATTCCATCAGATGCCATGGTCTTCCTATAAACATCAACAAGGCCATTGAATTGCCTCTCTCCTCCCTTCTTCGCAGCCTTTGCATCATTAGCAAGACGGGTTCTAGCATAATCCAAGGAATAGACAAAAAGAAGGGAAGAAGCACCAGCTGCACCTCCAGATGCCAAGTTCCCAGCAAACCATTTCCAGTAACCATCTTTGTCTTTCTTGAAGTTGAAAAGCCTCTTGAAGTAATCCTTGAAAGCAAAGTTCAAGGCCTGTTGCATAACAATAGAGGGAATAAGCATAAAAGAAAAGCAATAAATATAACTCACCAAATAACAAAATTAGATAAGAGTTGCTAACCTGGGTGGGGAAGTAACGAATAACATTGGCAGTGTTTCCTCTCCACAAAGAAGCAAATCCTTCATCCTTGATTGTTCGCTTGAAACAATCGCCAATACCCTTGTAGGGTTCTGCAAGCCTTCCAGTTTTGATCATCTCATCCTGGTTCTGGATCAAAAGCTTAACACGCTCGATTGGAGCAGCAGCAGTCTTTGACACAGCAGCAGAAACTCCACCCATGAGGAAATCAATAGCAAAGCTGGTAAAGCCTTTCTCTGCTGGGGCTTGGACACAAATAGCAGACGCTGTTGATGGAACCACGGACATATCACTAGTAGCTCCCATAGCCCGGACAATTGGATACTGAAGTGCAGCATTAGAGTAATTCCCATAAGCGACACGTCTCTGGCACAGGGCAGGCCTCCTGAAAGATCCTTCAAACCCTTGAAAATCTTGAGAAGGGCCAGAACGAAGGAGCTGGCCTGCTACTTTCTGCATGACAGTTGGATGTTGAACTTGATCCATTCTGATTTCCCTGAAAGAAAGGACATGAGCACATATACATAGAAAAAGTATAAAGAAGGAAAAAAGAACTTAAAAGAAAGAAAAAGATGAAAAATGCGTAATAGAACAACAAACCAAAAATCTAGAAAATAATCAATGCTTCAACTAATTCATGGTCCACAAGAACATTGAAGTCAAGAGAAAGATGAAATGCCACAACCAAGAAAAACTATAAAATGAAGCAAAATTCAGAAAATGTGGTGCAGAGGAATTGATTTTGCAACAAGTATAGACAAAAAAATAGAAAATAAAAAGAGCAGCCATGCATACTAGTAAAGAAGATATCCGAAGGAGTAAATAATTGCTAAATTCAGAGGCATGTACCAAATTTCAGTGAGAAATTAGGATCCCTAAAAGACAAAACATAAATCACAATGACAAGAAAAAGGCAAATAATGGATAGGGGAACCTAACCAACCATCACATCAATTCAAAGCATAAAGCATCTAATAAGCAATGTATGACACAAGGAAACTACCAACTGAAATGATGTACTGTTAAGAAAACATTATATGCACCATGATCTCTACTATTAAAGCATAAAGCAAGGAACAAGTCCTCAACTTCAGATACTGAAATGATCTACTCTAAAGGTGAAACCGAGTGCTTTTAGAAGGAAGGCAAAAAAAAAAAACAACTAACATGATCAAACTGTCGAGTAACGCAGTACCAGTATAAAAAGCAACAGATCTGAAGAATCCAACCGTAAGAGAAGGTTTGATACAATTCGGTGAGAACCGATTTGAAATCAGTAGCAATGAACAACGATAGATCTAATGATTAAACCCTAACTTTAACGAAAATAACACGTTAAGAACAGATCAGATGAAGCGCAAGCAAAAATCATTTCATTTCTGTACAAAAAAAATGAGAAATCGCAGAAAACAAACAGATCTGAGAAAGAAGACGAATAACTACGTACGTACAGTATACTTAACAACTTCAGCGAGAGTAAACTATAGTATAGCTATAGATCTGGAAGAACAGTGATGGAATATATAAAAGGTAAAAGCTAAAACGAACATCAGATCTGATACATTTATTTTATATGGAATTTCAAAGTAGTATTAGTAATAGTATATACCTTGAAAGGAGCGCGATTGGTGGCTGCGATAGATTGTTGGAGGTCTCCGCCTTTCGCTCTGCGTTGAAAGGAAAGGCGAGACGAGAGATATTTTCTTTTTCTTTTGTGTAGGGAGGCTGAAGGAGAGAGGCTTTGAAAAGAGCGAAATACCCTTCTCCTTTTATTGGCTCTATATGCGAGTGGGAGGCCCCATGTGCGTATGCAATGATTCGCTGCGGTTAGAGGTGCATTGGATTTGAGCGATTCCCAATTCAGCTGCCTTTATCGCCGTTCCTTATGTGGACCTTTTACCTGGCTCAATTCAATGCGTCTTTCTTCTTTTGGATTTGGGCCAAAAGCAGGAACAATGAAATGAGACTACTTTATCAAAATTAATTAAGTTACTACTTCTTTCAATTTTTTTCTTTTTTTTTGGTGAAAAGGGAACATTAAATTAAATGTTCATATCTCCCAAAGGCCTCATTACACAAACTCAAATTGGGATGAAATTGAAAATTAGAAGGTGACCCAGTAGGTATTTTGATTTTTGGGGCCTTTCTTTGACATGAATAAAATAATAATAACATATAGTAGAAGTATATATACGTTTATACCTGTTTTTTGTTTTCTACCACAAAATTATTCAAGGCCTAGAACTTAAAATGGGGGGATGGCATGTAACTTTTGGGCCGAGTATGTAACCTGCGGATGTGGTAGTAAAACGTTTGAAGTGGGGAAAGGCCGAACCTCATTTAAGAGTTGATGCCAGCATGGCCCATTACCTTCATGTTCAATGAATCAGGCTCAGCTCCATGGCCCATTAATTTCCAATTATTTTCATGGGTATTAGTAACAAAGAGGCCAAGCCCAAAGAAAAAAAAGCCTGCACTGCATTAGTACACAATTTCAACCTTCCTTTCACTCTTATAATCACGTGAAGAAAATGAAAAGCCCAAAAAAGGCAAAAACAAAAATAAATCGAATGGAGATGCGGGGGATCGAACCCCGTGCCTCTCGCATGCAAAGCGAGCGCTCTACCATTTGAGCTACATCCCCTTTTTCTAGCAATTTGATTTGTTATTTAAATGTCTTCTACTTAGGGTAACTATTTCAAATTCTAATAAGTCCTCGTTTATCCTTAATCAAAAACCATTTTTGGTATAAGTTGTCATATAGTAGAATATTTTATTTTTTTATTAGAAGACCATACTAGATTATGTTGACAATTGACAAGAGATCAAATTAAGCAAGGTTTAGCAGGTTTTTACATCAAAGTCATAAATAAAATTAAAATGACCGTCCCCAGGTCTAACGCAATGATACAAATGCCGACGGGGTTGACGGCCCACCCTCCACCGTCAAAATAAAGTTTGGCCACAAAAGTTGTTCAAATACCCTGTTACTTGATTTGATTAATGATCTTTAGAAAACACTCTCAGTTGCTCTCCTTGAATATATGCTAGCATCCAATATCACATGCTTGATGTTTTTAGTGTTTGGTCCTTGATTTGCGGGATTCTCCTGTTTCTGAATCTGATGGGCATGGGCATCTAATGAGAAAATAACCTTCGTCTTCTTTTATTGCAGCATTATGCGCTGCCCACGGCTGTTTTGATTAACTTGGCTGGACTTGATGATGAAAATGAAGGCCACGAATTGAATCATACTGATCTGCTTTCAACTTTTAATTAGAATTATATTATATACGCTGTTATATTATCTAAACGATCGACGTCATATATATGTCTCTTATCTAGCTACGTACTTTGATCATAGCCTTACATATTTTACTAAATTTCCCTTTTAACTAGTGATCTCTAGTTGGAAATTGTTGTACAAATTATCAAGGGCCGGGCGCCGGGCGGGGTTGATTACAAAAATGCCATATATATAATTGCATGCCTTAATTTGAAACTCATAGAAGGTAGCGCGCTGTCCCTTTCATCTTTTGCCTTACTCCGCATTGAGAGGTCCGCCTTCTGCCACACTATCCATCTCCAAAGCCTTAAAGATGGTTGTTGTCTGCTGAGGGACTCAAGTCACTTTCCCATAGTTTGCAAGATTTTGGAGTTTTTTGCCTAGGTAAAAAACTGTGTGTCTTGCAATATTATTGGCTTTCACTTACTCTCTGACTACCATTTATCTATTAAAAGCTTCCATCGCAAACAAGCTGCATGTCTTCCATTCCGCACACAAGTCACTTCGTGGTGGGATAACAAAGTTGCTTGAAAGACGCACGACGGGCTCAAGTACATGAATTTAAGATAGCTAGACCTGCCCATTTAATTAATTATTGAATGTTCAGGTTTCTTGCCATGTAGGGCATTCATAAACCCATTTTTCTGTTCTAAGTTACTAGTAAAACATTAATAGGTTTGGGTCGACTTCAATTTGTTACAGTCGGTTAAAAACTTTTTCTCGGAAGGATGCCCCTGGATTGCTACACAGATTTTCAATTATTGCAGGGCCCAAAAACTGAGTTCACTTCTTATATATATAATATATGATCGCGGATTAGAAAATAGAGTTCATTGGACCTCTCTGTATATATATGATGTGGTTAGGACCATTCTGTCAGTCAATTTTGGTGAAGAGATTAAAACTAGAGCTAGCTGGATTACACAGCCCCTCTGAAACTGCAAGTACTGTTGGTATTTTGGGTCCATTATTGATTTAGGGGTATTACTAAGTAATTTTCTTTTGCTTTTTAATTTCTTCCCCTTACAATAAGCTGCCTCAATTGATCGATCCTATATTATATTGGGCTTGTCTGAGTGATTTTTTTAAGGAAAGAAACTAATTAATGATGTGATAGATATATAGATAAATGCATATGATCCTATATAGTATATACTATGTCTATATATATCTATGCAAAGTGCAAACAATTGAAAAATTAAATTGAATAAGTACAAGTCCGGTGGTGGGTAGGGAAAATCCACCTGATGATGACCGACTTTTCCTATTAAGATGAAAATCATCGACGTACGATCGACCATGATGTGTGTGAGTGTGTATTGGGATTTTTCCTTTTTCTTATGGGTGTAATTTAATGGGACATGTGATAATTTGACAAGTACATAACAAGAGCATGAGATTACATAAGAAGAAGAAAAGGGAAATTAAAGAAGGGCCGGGAAGGGCTTTGCAAATGCCAAAACTACAAGTCTATTTCAGACGGTACGTACAATAATTGCAATAACCCAAGCAAGTTGAAGTTTAAGTAATTGTAAGGGCGGCATTAGAGTTTTTTCACAAAAGATTTATATAATACTCCATAGGTAAAGTAATAATTAATACTCGATCGACTAGTAGTAATAAAAAGGACAGAGATGATGAGGGGGGGATTAATTGGCTGTTCCCTAACAACTTTCAAAATTTTAGCGGTGAGGGTGAGGCTTTATTTCCTTGAAGCTGATGATGATGATGTTGAGTGGGACTGCGAAATGCGAATGCCATGATCGATCCATCCAAAAGAAAGAAAGATAAGCAGCACATCGCTTTCATGGCCAGTGACTGTGAGCAAGTAGCAGCAGAATAAATTTTCTCTCCTGAATTATGACGTCAGATTTGAATGTGAACAGTGAGTTCCAATCATAGTTTTCATTTCCTCTTCCTGCTGCACTCCATTCCATCATCTCCCTCTCCCACGCACCTCCTCAACTGTCACCTTCACATGTTTTATCTATCGTTATATTATAACCCTACACTACTTTCTTCCTTCTTCTTTTTTTCTTTTCTTTTTTTTTTTGAGATAAAATAATATATTATATGCTTCATATATATATATATATATATATATATATTATTAATTGTGTAAGCTTTATTATTATTATATATAATACTGTATACTATATATCTGCTATGACTTCAAGAAATTAATCTAATTAACTTTGAAGCTCGTCAGTCGACAAGCAAGATTTGCATTATACCTACGAAACTCTTAGCGAGCATATATATTAACCGTTCCATGTCAAAAAGAGACGAGAAAAGAGCAAGAGACGAGGCAATACATATATTTTTTTTGTTCAAAGAGGCAATATATATTATATATGAAAGAAAACAATATACTAATTAATATAGTACAAGTTGATTTGATATATGGGTTTTTCATGGGAAGTTTCAAATTTGGGAGGCAGATATCGTTTGGGAATGTCAACAACAGTGGGTTTTTGGAGACTCAAGAAGGCTAACGCTCTTTTTCCGAATACGCACTCGTGCAATCTTGGGAATATATACATATACATATATATATTATATAATATATAGCATGCATTGATATATATATATATATATATATTATATGTAGTAATAATAATAATAATAATGGTCATAGACTGTGGCCTGTGGTCAAACAAACGTAACTTAATAATTATGACTAAATATATATATATATAATATAAGAAAATATAAAATTCAAAAACTGGAGATCATGCTATAGCCCTTCCCCTCATGGACAGAAAAAGAAGAAGAAGAAAGAACTTATATATATATATATTAACTAAAAAGGAATTAATATCGCTCTTGTTCACTTTATGCAAAGCAATATATATATAGTAATTAAGAATTTAAGATGTAGATATTTTAGTGGAACTCGTCCGCTATCACTATATATATATGCATAGAAAACATGAATGATCCAATTGATTTGGTAACTTCTTGTAGTCTTGTACTATTAAGTAGTACTAATTGTATGTATATTGATATTAAATCTACTATTAATTTTATGTATAAGACCCTCATTGAGTGTCACTTGGTATTTAGTTTCTTTGACAAGTGTCAATAGTTAATTTTCTAATGTTTTATTTATTATATTTTTATTTATTTAGTTTGGAAACATTAAAAGACATTCATCCCATTTCCTATATAAAATAAATTATTTAATAATTATAAATTCATTATAAATTTGTTATGAATATACATGTATGTTGTGGATGTCCATGAATCTAATTAAAGCATGGATAAGATTGATGACTTGGTTCATCCATACACATATACATATGTACTAAGTTCATCCCCTTATATTTATGGCGATGTATCTATGTGCCTATAAATAGGGCACTTACTTTGTTATGTAATAAGACGAATGAGAACAATTTCTCCTCTTCTTCATATTTTCTTCTTCTGCATATTCTATTGTCTATCTATTCTCTTGTTTTTTCCATTCTTCAATTCTACTCCCTTGCTTCTTTTTTTTGTTATCATTTCACAACAAAATTTCATTTCTTAACTGAATTTTTCTTAAAAGAATTTATAAAATAAAATTTCTTAACTGAATTTTCTTAAAAGAATTTATAAAATAAAATTTCTTAACTGAATTTTCTTAAAAGAATTTATAAAATAAAACAGCCGCACGCGAAGCGCGACCGGGAAATTCTAGTAATTATTTAATTTCAGAAGAACCCTCTTGTAATTAATTAAACCAGTATTTTAGTTTCATACTATTAATTATTAGTAATTCAGTTCTCTATAAGTTTTACCTTTTTTTTTCTTAACCAAGAGTTATCTTTATTGACTTTGTATGATCTCATCTTTTTAACAATGTAGCTAGCTACCAACACTTGTTGATAATTTTACTTTGTTTTTACATATTTGAGATATGTAAATAGTACTAGGTTAAAAGTTCTTTATAAAAGAAAAAAAAATCTTTATCGAAAACAATTAATTAATACTAGTACCAAGAGTACTATAGTAGTTATAAATGCTAGCTTGAAGAAAACAAAATGTTGCTCCTCTCAATAAGGAGTTTTTTATATTAGAGTTCAAATCGGGGTTTGAAGTTTGAAGTATGAGTAAATTTGTTTACTGATCTCCGTTTTCAATTGTATTAGTAGTAGTGTTCAACAATTACTATATATATATATATATATATACTACGTTATTTGTCCTTTGAATGGTCAAATAGTCGTGGAAGATAAAATTTTGCCTTGGACTAATTGCTTCTTTGTTTCTTGTGTACGTTATTTGAAACTGTGTCATGTGTGAATTTTTTTGTTTTTGTTTTTGGTCCAAACATGTGTGTGTGAAATTATAATGTACTACTACTATTACTCCATTATATGCATGGAGGTGGAAAAGTCAATATCCAACATAGTAATACTAAATTTTAGGGCTAATTAATCTGTATGTAAATATATATTATTTTAATTTGGTCCTAGTACGTATTAGGTTTTTTTTTTTTATATTTACAAGTTAATCTTATACGAGTTGGGTTGGCCCTTTATGGGGGGTAAAACTCTCCCAACAATGATTTTATCCATTCACAAGACTCAAATCTGAGACCTTACTTAAGATTTAGTACGTATTAGGCTTCTTTTTTGGGTATTACTACTATTTTTTTTATGCATGTATATATAGATATATACATATATGTGTGTGTATGTATGTATGTATGTATGTATGTATGTATGTATGTATGTATATATATGAATAATATAATTGGAAAATAAAAGACATGTAGCTAATTTAAAGTGGAAAACATTTGGTATAAATACCACTTTGCACCCTTAAGTTTGTACGGACTGCCACTTTACCCCCAACTTTTTTATTTTGACCAAAATGCACCCTAAAATTTTATTTTTGTGCCACTTTGCACCCTCTGTCTGGTAGGACAAAACAAATCGATCGGGGCGTCCGACGTGGCATGCCACGTGGACAAAAAATGACACGTGACATGTATCATTTTGTGCACGTGGCATGCCACGTGCCATTTTTGGTCCACGTGGCATGCCACGTGTCACTTTTTGGTACACGTGGCGTGACATGTGTCACTTTTTGGTACATGTGGCACGACTTTTTGGTACATATGACGTGCCACATGTCACTTTTTGGTACACGTGGTGTGCCACGTCGGACACCGTGATAGAATCGTTTGTCCTACCATGACGGAAGGTGCAAAGTGGCACAAAAATAAAACTTTAGGATGCGTTTTGGTCAAAATAAAAAAGTTGGAGACAAAGTGTCAGTCCGTACAAACTTAAGGGTGCAAAGTGGCATTTATTCCGAAAACATTTAATTTATAGTAAAGGTTTAATTAGCAAGTGAAGAAAATTAATATGTGAGCTGCGATCTAGTGTAGTATACTAGTATATCATCATATACTAATATTTAAAAAGAAGTGAGTTGGTTAACGGCTGCGCTAACATAAAATTTTATACTGATGTAATTTTATTAATAAAATTAGTGAATGTGTATTAGCTAGCTAGTATCGAACTATCGATATATATATAGTATATATAGTACTATAATCTATGGCGTTTTTATGAAATTGTGTATATAAATACGGCATAAGATCATCGACATGGCACCAAAAAAAAAGTTTGATTTTTATGATAATATATAAGTTAAAAAAACATATAAATATATATTATATAGGTAATATTAATTCCGTAAAACCGAATCCATATGGAATCATTAAGGTGCAGTTAATTTTGTTGAACACTACCCTAATTAATCCTTCCATGATTTGGTGTTGTGAAGTAAGAGTAATTAGTGTAAGACACAGACAGTGCCAGGACTGAGGCGAGCGGCAGCAGCAGTAGTACATAAATCTTCTGCAACTTTTAATTTGTCTTACTTCCTTTGCCTCCTGAGTCCTGTCCACACACTTCATCTGATCATCTGCCCACGCACTTAATTAGAAACATCTAGCTAGCTAGGTGCTACCAAAATTGAATCAATCAATTATATATATATATATATAGATCATATATATATAGTGGTCAGTGGAGTAATTATTAGTCGAATTCGTATTACAATTTTGGGTGGTTTTACTTTACTCTTGATGAGCTCAGAGCTCTTCTTTTTACCCTTTTTATTTTGTGTCCCAGCCTCTCAGGGCCAGAAGGTATTAGCTTTTGTACATCACTTTCGTTGCCGGCTCCATTTTTACAACTTAATTGTATCCTAGCCACTACATCTACATTTGCCTTTCCTTTTCATGCTTATATTATGGCTTCCACGTGTCCATTTTTTTCTTTATACCGACACCAAAAATATGCTCCTTGCTCTACAATCTACATATTCATCTCCTGTTCAATATCACCTCCACGTGTCAATTTCATGTTGAAACTGGAAACTTCCATCTCTAGATACCCGCGGGACACCAAATTCTAATGCAACTTCGATCACGTAGATGATAGTATATTATATTATTAAATATATATATATAATTAATAAATAAATAAATATATGGAAAATGAATATAATAATATATGTTAAAGTAAATATACAATTAATTAACCACTTTATCATTTAGAATGTTGTATAATCCCCCTGAAATTGATGACTTCTATCTTAGATGATTGCTCAATTCGATCTCTTGTGCATATATATTGCTTTTAGTTTTTCCTTTTACACCTACTGCCTCTTTTATTAATTTATTTCATAATATATAGTACTACTCATATTCATATATATGTTGCTTCAATGATGTGACTTAATTAGTGCAAAAAAAAATGATGTGACTTAATTATAACATGGGAAAACTAATTAATATAATATTAAAATAAAGAACCTTCCGCTTTGCCCATGGAATTGTTAAATATATACAGGCATATGCATGCATATAATATTTATATATACATGAATTAAATTCAGACACCCCTATATATATATATAGGAAATTAATTATAAAACTGTAGCATGTTTATAGTATTTTGACCAAAATCCAGAGGCAAAATTAAAGTTGATGGGAGTAGTGGAACAGGGGAGAAAACTGTATATTGAGGAATTGAAATTATAGATAATGCATGCATTGCATAAGGCAATATTAGGATTTAGGATATAGGAGTATATAGCACAGGAAACGCCCACAAAAGCAAATAGCGCGCCTCTCAAACTCAAACCCACTTTGTTCCCCTTGGGCTTCTGCCTCTGGGGCTCAGTACTGGCTCCGCCTCTAACCCTTTCTTTCTCTTCAGGAGACAACGTGGAACGTCCAAGTCTAATCTCTGACTTTTGTCTCTCACCCTTTTACTTTTCTTCTCTCTTATTTAAATCTCCTCTTTTTCTTTTGTCTGCACACAGGGGCCAGGGGGTAATTTCTTGACTTTAATTTTACCTCTACTTTTTCAATTGCTTTTCCAAAAATAAAAATAAAAATTACCTATATATTCTCTCTCCCCCTCCTCAACAATATTCAAGTAGCTCATAGATTATGTATGTATATAAATATAAATGTGTGTGTGTATATTATATATATATATAATTATAAATTTGTGTCTCATCAGTCAGTCTTAGAAACTTAGACTTAGTTGCCAAAGTACAAGGCAAATCCTCCACTTTTATAGTTTGTTTCCGGCCTTTTCTTTCCAAAATCATGACAGACCCAGCTTGCTGCAATCTCTTCTCCGGGTGCTTCAACTTGATGCCTCTTAATCCCCACTACACTTGTTCTTTGGCTACTAATTCAAATCATCCAAACCCTTGTTCTCTACCGCACCCAAACACCATAATCTTCAACAAATCTTCCAATATTCAAGGTCATACTTGCTCGCCTCCCCGCAAAGAAGCCCTCCCTCTCATCAATTATCTGAGTCCCGCAAGGCAAGATGAGACTGAACCCTCAGGCAGCTCCATGGAGGATATAATTGATCATAGGAACACCAATAGAGAGGCAAAGCTCGATGAAGAAGCTGCCGTGACTGTAGCCCTACATATAGGACTACCCAGCCCTAGTTCCGATCCCATCAGGCTCTCTCCGTCTCCGTCTCCGCCTCCGCCTCCGCCTCCGCCTCCGTCGTCTGTAGATGTAACGGACAAACTAGGAGAGAATGGGAGTGCAGTTTTAAGCAAGGGACAGTACTGGATTCCTACCCCAACCCAGATTCTGGTTGGTCCTACACAGTTTTCATGTCCTGTCTGCTGCAAGACCTTTAATAGATACAACAACCTGCAGGTATGCTTATATATATGCCTCAATATTGCATTTGCATGAGACACCACCGTCCGCCAAATTTTCCTCCCTTCTTTCATTTCCCCCTTTATTACTAGTCTTTTCTTAATCTGGACTCTAAACCCTCCTTAATTATCCTTTTAGTAATTCATGTTTCAACTTTGATCACTTTGAACTTATATGATTATAGCTTTTACATAATTAGATTTTTTTTTTTGTCTAATACTTCACTTTTTGGTGTTCCTGCCTAGCTAAATACTACTAGTATGTACTATCTTTCTTCTCTTTTTTTCTTACTTAATAGTAATTATCCAGCGCTAACTAATTATATATTGGTTTAGGTGTCTATTACAATTTACAAAGTATAACCGGATATTGAGTGATTAACACCCATACATATTTACATATATATATATATATAATCGTCCCTCGTCGGACCATGGGAATAAGCTCAAGTCAGTAGCTTTTGGTCTGACGTCCTTGATTAATTAACTATTAATCATGGAAATATTAATTGATCCTTGTTGTAACTTTGAAGAGTGTGCAAAATCCCCTGACCTGATGAGTTGCACAAACAGTTTATATAATGCTAGAGAGTAGTGATAAGATTTGCAGCATTCCCAGGCTTTAAGCTGATCATCTTTTGAAAGATCCAGTCTTTATAAAACTGTTTGCACAGTAAAATTTACAAAGTCATCTGCAAAAGAACACGGTGAATCATGCAGATGACTTTGCATCCAAAACAGACAATAGTATATCTGACACTTGAGCCTGTATAATGTTAAAAATTCCCAATGAAATTGTATATAAGGCCTTAATTTGAAAACTGTACATAGTATAGCCAACAATTAATATTGTTATCCGAATTGTTAGTTTAAATTTGTAGCTAGGGTTTAATTACAAGTACTCGTATATATATAGCTAATATTGAATTAGATGAGGGTGCAAGTACAAATTGTCTCTTAATTTAAGCTGATGCTTGAGAAATTGTCAGATTACATATAATGTAGCAATTATTAGTAGCTTAATTAGTCATTGTTAGAATATACTATATGATAGGAGTAGATAATTAATTAATTAAAGGAGTACTATATAATGAGTGTATGCAATATATAATAAATTAATATTTGCAGATGCATATGTGGGGGCATGGATCTCAGTACAGAAAGGGACCAGAGTCTCTTCGAGGAAGCCAGCCAACAGCGATGCTAAGACTGCCATGCTATTGCTGTGCAGCGGGGTGTAAGCACAACATCGATCACCCAAGAGCAAGGCCTCTCAAAGATTTCCGAACTCTCCAAACGCACTACAAAAGAAAACACGGGATTAAGCCCTTCCTGTGCAGGAAATGCGACAAGGCCTTTGCCGTCAAAGGCGACTGGAGAACTCATGAGAAGAATTGCGGCAAGATTTGGTATTGCATTTGTGGCTCTGACTTCAAGCACAAGAGGTCTTTGAAAGATCATATCAAGGCTTTTGGCTCCGGTCATGCCACTTTTCCCAACCCTTCTCATTCTTTTTCTCAAGAAGAGGATGACGATCCCACTTCAGAATTTGACCTTGATTAATTGTGAGTAGCCAGCTACATTATATTATATTATTATATATTAATTCTCCACCCTTTTTTAGAAAAAAAAACTATTTATAAATTACTTCGTACTTATAATTATTAGACAATTAATTATCTATATATCTGGTATATATATGTTTTATTTTACTTGTATAATATCATATTTCCCAATAGTTGCTCCTTCTCCTTTTAGTAATTCCCTTTTCCTTGAATATATATGGACATGTCTTATTTCATGGCCAGTTATATATTTATAATATGATCAATCAAATTCTATGTATCTTGCTCCATCTACTAGTATATATATGTAGTTAGTTTGTTTACCTTGCTTTCACTTAATCTGTAAATCCATCAACTTCAAACCATGAAGTTTAATACAGGTATCGACGGATATATCGATGGATATATCGAGTTATCGATGAAATTCAAATATAAGTGGTCCAAAATGCACTAAAACGACGGATACTTATAGTAAACGTTTGAATTTTGCCTTGAAATTTTGACCAATTCTTATTTACATATTTCCACATATTTTGGAATCAAGATATGATAAATAGAGTATATGTAGACATTATTTTTTATTTTTTTTTATATTTTTTACTGCGAAAAGTGTATATAATATGTATAAATCAACTATACTAATTTAAACACACATTTATTTTATCTTCAAAATGATGGTTACCAAATAAATAAACCACTTCATTAAATGTAAAAAATTATATGATTTCTTTTCTAAAGTAAGAAAGTACTAGATCATAATTATAAAAACATTATTTTATATTATTTTAGTCACAAAACACAATTCAAAGCACAAATACAATCTCAGTACCACATTGAATTTCTTGGAGGCTCAAAATCACTACTACCGTAGTTACCACTGCTATGATTTCTACTAGCTATGGATGTATCATCTCCCCCGGAGGCGGTAATACAGTTAAAATATTCAAGTCATGACATATAAGGTTTATAAACCACCATATAATTGTGCACATATTCCAAATATGTCTCTCGACTAATACTTGTTTAGCCATCCAATCGGGGGGCACTCACCCAAAACCGCGTCCGCGTTTGGCTGTTGCACCGGATGCTCATTATAAGTCTGTTGTTCAAGTGGATACTCTGGATACATGTTAGATGAAACCGATGATTCAAACTCATTTATTCCAGATCTAGTACTATAACTAGAATTTGATTCAAAATGCCCTCCATATCCAAATGAACTAGATGCAGTCACATAAAATTATTGTGACCAATATCAAATTGGCAATTTCAGTCAAATTACTATTTAATAAATGACCAAAAGGCATTTGAATGAAATTGTATTATCAAGAAACCCGGGTCTATCTCAAACCGAATCACTTAAACGAAACAATTATTTGTATTACTGTTACCACAGTTTTGTAAAAATGACTTCAATTGCTAATTTTTCGAAAAAATAAAATAATTCATCGAAATGTCACTTATATTTTTAATTCTAAATGTAAAAACGTAAAAAAAAAATATTTAATTTAATATGGATATTTACAGATATTTACGGATATTTACGGATATATCGAGATTTATCGAGATATCGATAAATATCGACGGATACACGGATATATCGACGGATATCCCGTGACATTGAAATTTTTATGGATATTTATATCGAGGGATACAGATATCGGATATATCGACGGATATTTAATTTCATAGGGGTACAGATATCGGATATATCGACGGATATTTAATTTCATACTTCAAACCAATAGCAAATGCATTGTCTTTACCAAGAAAATTGTCTCATGCCTGGATACTCTCTCTCTCTCTCTCTCTCTATATATATATATATATATATATATATAATTAAGTATAATTAAGTAAGTACTCCCTCTCTGTTCCTATTTATATGTCATCATTTTGGTTAAACAACTTCAGCTTTGATCATTATTTTAAAGAAAAATATGTAGAACTAAAATTTCAAAAAATATACTTTAAAAAGTTTGTGTTCCAAAGTTTATGAGTATTATTTTAAAATTTTATTTTGGTTTATATATATATTTTTTTAAAAAATGGTCAAAGTTGAAACTGTTTAAACAAAGTGATGACATATAAATATTTGAAAAACTTGTGTTCAAAAGTTTATGAGTATTATTTTAAAATTTTATTTTGGTTTATATATATTTTTTTAAAAATGGTCAAAGTTGAAACTGTTTGAACAAAGTGATGACATATAATAGGAACAAAGAGAGTATATATATATATATGTATATATTAATTGCACTAGCTATTATAATTAAGTAATTATACCTGGATCATGAGGTCTTGGATTCTACTCTCACGAAATGTGAGTTTTCTTTATAATTATTTGTTTGTATATTTAGTATATTGATAGTTATGTATGAAAATAGGGAAGCTAATGTATTAGCACATTATCTAGCTAATATTGAGCTAGATTCTCGTGTGGTGCGGGACTATTCCTCCCGACGTTTATAATCTCTGATTATTGATTAATGAAAGTGATTATTCTCAAAAAATATAATTAAGTAATTTTCACTAATTGATCTAATTTCCACATTATCTAGCTAATATTGAGCTAGATTCTCGTGTGGTGCGGCACAATTTTTTATATCTATGCGCTATATTCATTTTTAAATTGTATCCTATTTATATGCATATATATATATATATGTGTGTGTATATATAGTTGATAATATAATTATATAAAATAAGGGGATATATAGTTACTACTTACTATATAATAATAATAATAATAATAATAATAATTATTATTATTATTATTATTATTATTATAAAAATTAATATATAATTTCCCCGTCAACGAATTAAGTTACATTAGGGGGTTATTTCAAAACAATTTGGGTCTTTTTTGGTTGAGGTAATTATTCGCATATATGATACTAGATCCATGGCACTCACTTTGTGAGTGTAGAAATAAAAAGGTAGTTTATAGTAGTTTTTTTTTGATACATTTAAATTGGTAGTTTTTTTTTAAAATGATATAAATAAAAATTAATTATTATATATATCCTTGGTGGTTTATTTTCAAATGGGTGGTTTTGAATCTTTTAAAAACTGAGTTTGTATCCGAGTCAACTCGTGACACAACCTCAGGACTTCGCATTATATACATCCTTGGTGGTTTATTTTCAAATGGGTGGTTTTAAATCTTTTAAAAACTGAGTTTGTATCCGAGTCAACTCGAGACACAACCTCAGGACTTCGCATTATAATTAGTATAGATATATGAAATATTGTGAGCATATAGCCACTCTGAAGTTTGATGAAAGTTAATTTTTATCAATTTTATTTCATCTTATTATATACTATATATATTATACTGTGGCAAATATATACTATATATTATACTGTGGCAAATGATTTTTTAAATCGATGGCTGAGATTTTTATTTATTATTATTAATATTAATATTATTTGAGTTTAGATGGCTGAGAAATTTTTAAATGTGTTTGGAAATAAGATGGCACTAGACAGGGCCTTGGATAAAATTAAACGGGCCCTGTTTATGGTAGTCTAAAAAAGGTATGGGCCGAGATAAGCTTGGCCCTTGAAGAAATCTCTTGGTATAATTAGGAATTAGCCAGAGCCACTGGGTCTGGTGAGTGGGGACAGAAAGAAAGAAAGAAAAGCAAAATCCCATCCCAATCCCATCTGTTTCTGCCATGGCTTCGGCCTACAGCATTTCTCAAAGCCTTGCCCTTGTGTGCAAAATTAAGTGCGAGGCTCCAGAAAGAAAAGCAAAGAAGCGATGCTTGAGATGCAAAACCCTTTACCTCGACACTGATAATTCCCCTACTGCATGCTCCTTCCACGGCCACGCCAATGGTATCTTCTTCTTCTCTTTCTATCTCTCAATTGGAATTTGTCTCTCTTCTTCCACCTTATATGCCTTGTTTAATTACTAGCTAGTATAAATAAATTATTAGGATTTCAATTCAACAAGGTCTGCAAACTTGGGTTATCCTAATTTCTGGGACTTGGTTGGTGGGGGAAATACATCAACCAACTGATAGAGATGGATGCACTTACTTTTGCTTAATTCCCCTTTAGGCTTTTAATCAATTATCATCAAATTGATAGATTTGGCAAAAACCATGCTGGTGAATGGTAGAAACAGTAGCTTTATGGTTTCAAAGCATATCATTCCAATTTGCCTTTCTGAGTACATCTCTCATTCTCAGACAAGGGGATGCACCAGGAATAATCATTCCAAAGGTTCATTTACACACAAATAAAAATAACAATTTAACCATATAGACTTTGTTCATTGAAGAAAGAATATATCTTGAGAGAGTTTTCGAGGGCAACATATCTGTTAAAAGTGGAGCAGAATTAGTATTGCCTGTTGCTGCTGATTGCTAATTTGGTTGAGGTAAATAATTTGCAAAATGGAGAGATTTAGTCAATTAGGTATATATGCAATTTCCAAATGTCTTACAATGATTGCATTTGGCAGGGGAGAAAGGACTATTGGCATTGGCTCCTCCGCACCAGGGGATTGATGGGGACTGGACGGACCGCTCTGGAGTCATTGTGTACAAATGGAATGACAAAAACAATAGACCAAACACTGGACGTGCCAATTGGAAGAAAAGATGGAGCTGTTGTCAAGAGTATGATGAAAATGCACCACCTTGTAGCCGTGGATGGCATGTCTCATATGATGATGGCTTCACTTTATATTAGATTAGACATTTTATATATTCTGCTACTGCTCTGCATCTCATTGTTACTTATAGTGATCAATAAACAACTCTTTAATTCTCAGTCTTAAAGAGCAATTTAATTTATATGATTTCATCAATAAAAGCTACTCCAAAACATGTTTTTGTACTGAAGAAGCAGAATGTTCATGGATGCCGCCTAATTTTAGAGAACTTAATTAATTGAATCAAACAAGATCATTCCATACAAGCAAACAAGATTATTAAAAAAAAAAAGGAATTATGCATTTATGCTCACTTGGCTTGGCTTGTTCAAAAGTAATGTCAAATGTGGAACAACAGGTAAATTAAACAACTGCACGCGATCGAGATAAATATATAATTGACCTACATTTAACATGATTATTTTATTATGTAACAAAAGTAGTACTATATATATATATATATATTATTTTTTTTTTTTTTCTCCCAAACTCAAACCCTGGGTTCCTAGGGCTGGAATTGATAAAAAAAATTATCCAACAGTCTTAAAGGAGTCATGAATGTGCCTCAAGGTGTCCTCATCGCGTTTCCACTCCGGCGCAGGCGCATTAACAAAGTGAGCATAAAGCTTGTTCTTTGCACAGGTAACCGCAATCAAACTATGCTTACCAACGCCATCGATCTCGTAAACATAATAAAGCTGTCCATTTTCGTCCTTTTTCTCCTCCGAAACCAAGCTATCAGCCCCAGCAATCAAATCCTGCAACTCCACATCAGATAAAGCCAAGTTGTTCAATATCACATCCTTTGGAGCCAACTGTCTGAACCCAGCCAAGAAGGTTAAGTACTCCTTCTCTTGTTTTTTCTTGGGATTGTAGAACTCGCTGTCCGTCCCGTTGGTGCCCTTTTCCACTTTCGAAACTAAACGTTCTTTCCACCCTTCTGGCACATCGTACACGTATTCCGCCGACGCTTTCTTGTCCGAATTCCCGCCATACCCCCCATAGTTGGCTGCGCTAGCGGCGGTGCCGTAGTACACTTGGTATGTTGACGGTTGAGTGGCAATAGATAAGGGAGGGGAGATTAGGAGTGTGCTAGTGGCTAATGCAGTGGTTAGAGCAGTGGGTAGTAATGGTTTCGTGGACAAGATTGAAGCCGGCGGTGGCTTCGCCTGTAGGGTTTTAGCGGTGGCGGTGGCGGTGGAGGAGAGGATGGATGAAGGAGAGAGTATAGTGGCCATGAGAATCGTGGTTGTTGGAGGATGTGGTTTCCTGTTAATAGTTTAATCTCTCTCCAGATTTTTCTTATCCATATCACCTATCACTTGTCCCTTTTTTTTTTTTTTTTTTCCCACTTGGGTGTATTCAAGTATATAAAATAATCAACGTATGGGTATGGTGGAAAATTATCAATATTTGGTGAGAGGGTGTGATGAAAATTATCAATTAGTGGTGATATTGGATGTGGTGTGATGAAAAGCAGTTTTGACCGTGAGATTAGTGATTGCAGTTGAGATCAAGTAGTTATGAGTTTTTATTAAATGTTTGGTAAAATAGCCGTGGCGGTGAAATAATAATGAAAAATGATCAATAAAGACATGAGTATAAAAATGTGTTTTATATATATAATTTTTGTTTAAATGTTGTGATAAATTTTTCAACAAATTTTTAATGTGCTTTATATTGATAAATTTATAATCTTCATTTACTTTGAATTTATAGTTATATTTTATTTTTTAAATTAATTAAATATTAAAATTTTGAGTCATATATAAGATATGAAAAAATAAAATAAAAGTAAAAATTAATTAGAAAATAGCTTGATTCATAGAGATTGAAGCTCACTAGAAATCGGGTCCCAAAGCAGTGAGGTTAGGTTTGGTAGGAAATAGGGCTGCAAATGAACAGCGTGTTCGATGAACAGCTCGTGAACGGGCTCGATTAAAGCTCATTTATGTTCGTTTATTTAGTTAACAAACGAGTTTGATCAAAAATTTAGTATTCATTTAATAAATGAACGAGCTTGAACAAGACATGTTCAGTTTCGTTTATGTTCATGAACAGACTCGTTTATTGTTCATTTAAGTCTTCGTTTATATAATAATCGAACCGTTCGTTTATTATATATTATTATTCATATATTAATAATTAATAATGTATATTATTGATAAAATTATAAAAATAATATTATTAATAATATATATTTAAACTAAATTTAATTATTATATATATAATAAAACCCAAAGCCAACACGCAAATGGTATTTGCATTTTGGCTTTGGATTAGGTTTTAACCTTCTGACTTACTCTCACTTTTCATTCGGCATTCACATTCAACAAAAAAAATCCTTTTTCTCTCAAACCCTAAATCACCACCGTTGCCACCTCCTCTCTTTTGGTATTGCAGTCTCTTCAACTTCGCAATTATACTGTCTCTTTGTTTCTGTTATCTTCCATAGCCAACGCCAATCACCAATTCGCTGCGGCAAAGGCAAACCTTGCACCAGACCTTTCATCTGGTTTTTTTGGGGTTAAATTCCCAGATCTGCTTTCAAGGAGCCATCCTCAAGTTTGAAGACCACCAACCAAACAACTTCTCTTCTCCAATCAAAGGTTAGGTTGCTTCTCTCTCTCTGGTTAACAATTATTTGTGTTTTTGCTACTTTGTTCATAGTTGTTTTCTTCCTCTTACAGGTCTCTCTATTTTGCTTTTGTTTCCCTTTACCCTTGATTATATAGGCAGTCTCTCCGAAGAAAAAAAAAAAGATCTCCAATCTAGCAGCCCCTGATTTATGGTATTTGCGGTATTTTTTCTAATTTTAATCTCTTTTTTTTTTGCATTCTAATTTTCTATCTCGCTTCATATCTTGCTATTGTGATCTTGTCTTTTGGCTATTTGCTAGTTTATTTTACCAATGGATTTTGTCAGTAGGTATATTTTAGCATTGGTATATGTAAGTTTTGCTTGTTTGACAGTGGAATAACAGTGGAAAAAGAGGTTTTCAATTAAATAATCTTGCAATGCATTGCCAGATATGGCTACAATTAATTAACTGGATTGCTAAATACCGCCCCATTTTTGCTATTCACCGCCCCATTTTTGACGTTTTTTGTTTCATTTTCTAATCTTGAAACTATCACGAACGTAGACTTGCGTTAACGTGTTGTATTTTGATGACGAGTTAAGAAAAATGAACGATAAGTGCCGTATTTTGATGACGATTTCAAAAAAATGCAATTTTTGACGAATTTTAGGACTGATGACCCGTGCCGCCCCAATAGGACGGCTTACCATGGGCAGGTCGCCCCACTAGGGCGGCTTCACCATTGGGCAGGCCGCCCCACTAGGGCGCCTTCACTATGAATAGGCCGCCCTCAGCGGCCTGCCCTGGCGAAGCCGCCCCAGTGGGGCGGCCTGCCTTGCGCGAAGCCGCCCCAGTGGGGAGGCTCTGCCGTGGCTGAGCCGTCCTAGTAGGGAGACTCAGTGTAAAAGTGTAAAAAGGGTAAAAGGTAAAGGGCAAAAGTGTAAAAAGTGAGGCGGTATTTAGCAAAACTAGGGCGGTATTTAGCAACCCCCTTAATTAAAAGGCTCCTAAACTACTTAAGATGTGATTAATTTATATATGAGCTACTCAATGATCTTTTTAAATATATTATTATAGTAATTTGTTTTATTAATTCCCTTGCTTATTAACTTGTTTTATCTTATTCCTCAGCCTGCAATGTCCAGCTTCTTCAAGTGCTGGTTAATAGTCAATACTCATGGCTACCACTGCTAGTGAGGATGATGAAATTGTCCATATTGAGGAAGAAAACAATGCAGTACCAATCCAAGTTGATGCCCCTGACAATGATGTTGAAGTTGATGAATGGTTATGATTATTGTAAAAGAATGGTTATTTGTCTTCTACTTTCAGCCTCAGCTTTGTATAATTTAGCATTTCTTGTTTTTTGTTAATTTGGTAGGGAATTATTACATCGTTCATGAACAATTTCAGCTTTTGTAAAGATGGTTCATTTATTGTTCGTTAATATGTTAGTGTGATGTTCACGAACATATTTCTTAATCGAGCCGAGCCCGAACGAGTTTCGAACACTCTAAAATTTAAACGAGCCGAGCTCGAACGAAAACCAAAATTTTTAAATGAACACGAACCGAGTTTGAATAAGGCAAAATGTTCGCGAACATAACTGAGTTCGTGTTCAAGCTCGGCTCGTTTGCAGCCCTAGTAGGAAAGTACAATGGAGCTTTGAAAGGGAAAGTGGAAGAAGACAAAGTGTATAAGTGTGGGATATTATTGGAATAACATTAAAAAGCCAAGGATAAATAAGGAATAAAAGTATATAAGCACCCAACTATCACTCATGTCCAAAAATTCACCAGTCAAAAACAGTCAAAATTAATTGTCCACCTAGGACAAATTATTTTCACTGGTTCTTGCACTTAAAGGCTATGAGATGCGATAGGAATAATCTCCAAGGCTAAAATGCCCACTGACCGCACCTCCCCACTCAAACAAAGAAGGCCTTAGGCTACGATTACAAGGGTGGAGCACGATTGGATTGGGCCTTGGCCTATGAAAGAGCTTGGGAAGGGAGGTGATGAAAAAGGGGTTGAGGTGGTGCCAATGGTCATCGGAGAAGAACATTCAAAGTGTTTTTCATTGGTTCATGAGAAAAAGGGTCTTTGATCTTTTGTTGATGAAGAGAAATGTATTTTGGTGTTTGAAAAATAAAATATTCACTTTAAATAAATAATTTTATATTTAAAAAAAAATTAATTCCACGTGACGGTTGCCACATCAGCATAGTCAACGGTGTTACTGTCACATAAGCAATTTTCAATTTGGCGATTCTGTCACGTCTCAGTAACATCAGGGACTTCAGGGGAACACTTTTGATGATAAGTGGATCATTTTGCAGAAAAAATAATATAAGAACTAAAATGCAAAAAACGTATAATAAAAGGACCTCCCAAACACTTTCACCCAATTTATTACTATATGGCCAAAATAGCACTAAAATTAATGGTGCCGGCCGGCCCGGTGAGATTAGACTATATAAAGTTGGGTTGCGTTTACTAGAATAGTGCAGTAGTAGTGCGATTGGCACTATTTAGGTACTTTACAAATGAGATTACAATGTTCAGATCAAATTAGCTTCTATACAAATGAGATTATTAGAGCAGCGATTGAAACGAATATTACACTTAAGACTCCGTTTGACTGGCACACCAGCCCAACGGATGATGAACCGATACACTAAACATGGCCTTAATCATTTTTTTTTTGAAAAATAAGTTTAAATACTAACCTACTCTGAATAACTTTTAGAATTTATAGATACAAAACATTAAAAGAAAATAGAAAAGAAGAAGTGTTGCAATTTCAAGTTTAATCACCTAGTATTATCTAAAAGGGTTTTAATGATTTTTAATATAATTGCACAATTTTTTTTAGGGAATTATAATTGCACAATTGATCGTTTCTTTTTTCATGAGGGTGATTTAATATCAATTTAACTTGCAATAACTTTTAGAACAATTCAAACTAAACTAGCCGCCCCTCCCTTTTTTTTTCTTCTTCTTCTTAGATTTTTTTCAGGTTTTTTTTTTACTCCTCGTCCTCTCGATCATTCAATGGGAGGAGGAGGTTGATTTCATATCTCATTTTCTTTACTGTTCCTTTGTTCAGAATAAGCTTTCTAGATTCGTAGATCTGTTGGGTTATTTGAGTTTTTTAGTCAATTTGTTAGTCACAATCAGTGTGTCTCCGAATTTACATAGAATAAAAACAGACATTTCATCTAAAATTTGACATGATTTTACTTTATAATTTACGAGTTAATCAAGGGGGTTCTCGAATCACTCACATTTGTGTCGCTTTTAAAAGTTTTCTGTTGACATAAAAAAGAAAACGAAGAGTTGTCGCACGTTCTTGAGACTTATGAAGAAGTGTTGAAACTCCAAATCATCAAGATGATTCGGGTCGGAAAGCGAGATTAAGATCTAAACGCGAATGATGAATAATTTTTCAATCTATTGTAATTTCATTTATATAAATGAAAATTACATTATTTTTCTTTTAAAAAAACAATTCAAACTAAATTATCATGTATCAATTGTAGATGCCCCAATTTATTCACCTCTTGGCATGTCCATGAAGCTAACACATATTTGCCTCCTATTAAATCGACCTCCTAATTTCTAGTTAATATAGCATTTATATTTAATTAATTAATTTTTATAATAATAATAATATAATTTCCAATTTCTAACCAAAATAATTAAAAAAAAAAGGACAAGGGGCCTTCTAGGTAATTAAATCCAAATCCCTGGGCCCTTTGTACGGAAAACTGACCGCCAAAAAAACCCTAGGTATCGGTATGTATGTTGGTTACAAAATCAAGACTCTGAAAAGACCCCTTCAATTTCGCTGCTCCTCCTTTTGTCAGCTATCATTCAAATTGGAATTGAAATTGAAACTGATAAATTTCTTGATTCTTTTGATTTGCTGAAACGATAGCCTTTCACCATGCCTAAGAGGTAATCGTTATTTCTTTTTGAAGGATTTTATAAATAATTAGTATCTATTTTTTTGAGGAATTGGTATCTAATTTCTGTATGAATTAAATCCGTAAATTTTTTTTCCTATCAAGCTTGTTTATGTATCTGATGATGGGGGGTTTTTTTTTTGGGTGAAAATCGAATGTATTTGATGATTTATGATCTCTATATTCATATATCCGTTGGAGGCTCCAATTCCAGGTTGCTGACCGTTTGTCTTCTTGCTATCGACTTCTGTTTCATTTCTGAGATAATCTAGGCTAGGCTTATTATTATCATTTAAAAGTTAGACAGTCAGGCTATCCTTTGAGGGTCATATTGATATATATTTATTATTATTAGTTCCGAAATTTTGTAGGAAATGGAAGAAAATCTTTGTTCTTTTTTCTTTGGCACCAGAAGAAAATCTTTGTTTAAGCCCTCTCTTTATGAATGAAACTGAATAATTAAAAACTGCTTGGTTGGTTCGTTTCTTTTGCACGTAAATATTGGGATCATATGTCTTGAAATTGCTCGAATTTGGGTTAATTTACTTATTTCCTCATCTCAAAATCTGGCTGTTCAGCCATAGACGTGTTTCTCCTGGCTTCCATTTTTTGGCACATTATGTCTGGCTCTCCACTGCAGGTTTTTTAACTCATAAATTGCTTATTCATTCTAGGGTTCTCTGTAAATTCTTTGCTCATGGAGCATGTCTCAAGGGGGAGCACTGTGAGTTTTCACATGATTGGAAGGATCCTCCAAATAATGTAGGAAGTTCTTACTTTATCTTTTCTCGTATCCATCTACCAATTGGTGATGCTTCTTGGTTACCTTATTTTTCTGAGTTGCTCATTGCAGATTTGCACATACTATCAGAAAGGAATTTGCTCTTATGGTAGTCGGTGTAGATATGAACATGTTAAGGCTTCGCAGTTAGATTCATCTGCTTCATCTTCATCAATGGCGCCTCATCAATCTCTGACCTCGGATTCTGTTCCTCTAGATCATACTTCAACGAACAAATTTGTTTCTGCCGAATGTCCAGGTTCCAGTAGAACTTTCTATCCTCCCATTAAGCAAGCTTGGAATTTGGAATCTCGGCATCATGAGCTATTGGATAATGGTGATTTTGTGGGGTCAAGGAGTGTTAATCCAGCTGAACATTCCATCTGCTCGTTTGCAGCAGCTGGTAATTGTCCCCGTGGAGAAAAATGTCCTCATATTCATGGAGACTTGTGTCCCACCTGTGGAAAACATTGTTTGCATCCTTTCAGGCCTCAAGAAAGGGATGAGCATATAAAAATGTGTGAGAAGAAGCAAAAACACCTCGAGGCATTGAAGCATAGTCAAGAAATAGAGTGCAGTGTTTGCCTGGATCGTGTTCTCTCAAAGCCCACAGCAGCAGAACGGAAGTTTGGGTTGCTCTCTGAGTGTGATCATCCATTCTGCATATCATGTATTAGAAATTGGCGTAGCAGTTCCCCTTCATCTGGAATGGATGTCAATACAGCCTTGAGGACTTGCCCAATCTGCCGCAAGCTATCGTACTTTGTCATTCCAAGTGTCATTTGGTATTGCACTCCTGAAGAAAAACAAGAAATTGTAGATAGCTACAAGGCAAAGTTGAGGTAATGCAGGTTCAATGTCTCTTACATTTCCTGCCTACATGCAGTATGGTTTTATTCATTTTGTGATACACAATTGAAGGATTGCCTGCATTATATTTTTGCATGATCTGTAATATGTCCCATGCATTATAAATCTGATCATCTGATTTTCACCCCATATGTAAGGAGGAAGACTAAATCTGTTGGATAATTTAAAACAAATCCTGGTGTGCAATATATTTATGATTTGATGACCATAAATCATTTTAGTAGATACTGTACTTAAAATCTATATATTTGGTAGGTGGTATTGCTTTTGTAACTAATTACTATTGTCTTTCTCCGGCCTTACAGGTCAATAGATTGCAAGCACTTCAACTTTGGAAACGGTAACTGTCCTTTCGGGACTAGTTGTTTCTATAAGGTAAATTAATTGTTTATGTATTCTTCAGCTCATTGTGAAATTGAGAAATTCTTTGTTTATTTCCAATTGTGCATCTTGCATATCATCAACCATAAGTTGTTTAGATGTGAAATTTATGTTATAATTCTCTGTTTCTTCATTGTGCTTTCCCGTCTTTAATGGTGATTCAAATCCTTAATTCTCATTGTGTCTCTATTGTTGCATGATATTTTTAGCAGTTTCTAAGCCTCAACCAAGATACCTAACAGTTTGGGCTTTTGTGTAAAGAGTCTCTGTGGGAAAACAAATCTGGTTTTATTTTCAACAATATTTTGACAGACGCCAGTTTTTATCCTGAATATCCTTGTATAGGAATGCTGCTAATAAAGAGTAAGAGAAGCAAAGGTGAGAGGCAGTAGGTAATATGGGGCAAAATTAAGTGGTAATGTAGAAATGATAATCATCGAGATATGAAAAGATTGTAATCCAGGAAATCTACCTCTTTACAAGCAGTAGTGATCGCAGAGACTATAGTTCAGGAAATTAGTTATAGTTGTGCTAGTCTTGAATACATTCCTTGGAAGTCTGTAGGATTTAAATGATGTTTATGGAGTGGTCAAAATCACATTTCCATTCTTCTCTCCTCGGTATCATGTACCTTATATGCCTTTTATTTGATATGAGAGAGTGTTAGTTTTTGTGATTCCTTTAATGGATACACTTGTGTTGTCTTCCAGCATACGGTCAAGCCAGGCTCCTATGCATGGAAATACCACCGACCTCCTCCTCGCAGATCCAATGTTTTGGATATGGATGCAATTTTTGATGTCTTCAATCACTTAATTGCTGAGGATGATTTGGATATTTTTGATGCTGAAGATTTTGATAATGATGATTTAACTCCTATGGAGATCGCCTACTTATTAATGCAGCTAGAGTTTGAATCAAACGACTCCTCAAGCGATGAGGAGAACTGTCTCTATTAAGTTCTTAAACTTAGTTGTCATGTTCCATTCTGCTGGTATTTGGGAAACTAGGCATGTTGGTTTTTAAGGTTGCACACTTTTCCATCTGGGAGAAGATTGACGTTGGAGTTTGTTGACCTGCATTGCAAATTGTGTCATGTTAAGACTTTAAGACTTTGTTAATTATGATTGAATTCTAGATTAAAGTTACTAGAGTTTGAAATACTTTTCTTCGTGGTTTACATTTGTGTGAGGCCTTAAATTCGGTGGTTATGTCGGTATTTCCTATGTTTCAATCCCTGAATGTGTATTAATATTTTGTAGAGGGTTTTGCCTCCTAGTGGAATGCATATGTGCAAAATGTTTCTTATAAGGGAAAAAAGGTAAATCTGTAATTCAATCTTTCATGGTTGAAGAAATGTTCTTTTGAGTTAATGGATAGATGTTTGAAATCATATCACAGGATTTGTGGGTTTAGCGATGGTATCTTTCTCTTTTTACCATCCTTGTTAGAAATATACGTCAGCCAAATATGATTGAAGAAGATTGTCTGTTCCTGTACCAGTATAATGAATGCACTTGTTTACATTCTCCTTGTGTTGTGCTCTCTATACTGGGCAAAAAATTGTCTAGTTTATGTTCATGAATGCTCTGTGTTTGTAGCATGCATATCGAGATGGTCGTTTGGAGGAAGTAGTTCTGCGACATATTGGAGCTGAAGATGGGGAAACCGTCATAGCTAAGAATATAAGGTGTACTTTCCATGCCACTTTTGTAATTTCCAATTCGTGCATTTAAAAACTATCTTAGTTAAGCGTAGAGATCATAGTTGTCTGTTCACTTTCTTACTAACTTGAGGGTGTTTTCAGGTTATCAGACTTTTTAGGTGACTTGCGTATAAGGTGAATGTCACGACATTATTACAGTGAGTTCCAACTTGCCTTGACTTTGTTTTTCTTGTTTCCACCTACTTCAGATATCTGATCAAGATGCTCAGATACATAAATTGTACATTTTGAATTGTGTGCTTGTTCTCCAATTGGTTCCCTCTCCTATTGGTAGTTGTGTAGTTATGATTTGTGGTAGACATTAAAGGTCTTTGCAAATTGAGTTTTGCTTAAAAATTACTCTTTTTGATTCCAAAATGTTATATTTATACATGAATTTATGTATGCAGGATATCTAAATAATGCAAGGAGCTATTTGCAGCTTTGGTTAGAAAGTTTTCTTCAGTTTCTATTGTTGTACACCATTAGAAAAGGTAATTGGCTAATTTCTTGTGTATAGTAGTATTATTGAAGTTGTTGTACTTGTCGAGAGATGTATTTATGTGTTTAACAGCTCTAATAATGCAGGATTGGTGATAGGGGGAGAAACCATATGCTTGGTGATAGGGGCTCTGCATCTTGTATTTTATCAAGTAACAAACTTATTGGAGAAATGGTGATAGATGGATAATGAAGTAATTATTGAAGGTTTTGAACTAGTATAGTAGCCAATGGTGATTAATTTTTTGAATAATGGTCATGGCAGTGTTTATGCTGCATGCAAGCTTCCCTAATCAGTGAGACGTGCAGAAGAGTTTATTGGCATTGCTAGAGCAGCATTGTTGAGGTATTTGTGTTGAAAGATCAATGTCTCTGCTGGATTATATACTATACTATACTATATAAGCTGGATTGTATATCCTGCTGTGCTGTAATATGCTTGGATAGTGTGTATACATAACACATGGTTTTGGAATAGAAATATGAGCAATACATTACGCGTTAGCCTTTCCCTAACTGACTATCTGTGTCTGTGTGAGTGAATGCCCCTTAGCTTTGAGTAATTGTTCAGTAGCGGTTGTAGTCATCATCTATGTATAAGGAATTTAGTTTTCAGTCACTCTGCAGTTTGTGAGAAATAACTACTTTAATTGAAGATGAACCAGAAGTAGATTACATACATAAAAATAAATTTAGAGGAGAAGCCAAGTGAAATTATTTATACAATACAATACAATACAGTACAGCTGAGAACTAGTTGACATGACTAGGACTCTAGGAGTAGAAAACAAGAATAATTTGATGAGGATTCATCAGGATGAGGAGGCGAGTTCCGGAGCTTGCGCTTGGATTTGGTTGAAGAAAGATGCGAAGGCATCCATTTTAGGCTTTGGTAAAGCTAAGCCAACCTCAATGCCGCCTCTCACATGTCGGCGTTGGGTAAAAGAAACGGCATTGGCATAATTATCAATCGAAATTTCCTCTATTTTGATGGGCCTCCCCCACCCAAAATCAGTGTCATAGAAATCCAGTTTCGGGGAGCCCACAACCATAACCATGACATCATCATCATGTCCAGCTTCATAAAACACCTCCCAATCTGATATCCAATTCTCTGCCCCTTGAAGCACTGCTTCATCCAGTTGTCTGACTCTGTTTCCAATGGCATTTGCTGCAAAAATAATCCCATCCTCGCCGGAAAGCTGACTTTCCAAGGCCATGCATCGAGCAAACCCGATGCAGTTGCCAAAATAAGTAGTTGGTACCGGATAGTCCAACCGGGCGATGGCACCCGCATTGAACCCCAAGTAACTAGGCTTCTCATGTACTTTCCCCGTCCCCGTATGTGCCTGTGCCTGTGCCTGTGCCTTGATCAAACAAACCCAAACAAAAGCACAAGTTAAATTAGAAGGGGTTAAACACGGGGGTTGGGGCTTGTTTGTGAAATTACATCGATTAACAATCCATTGTTTAAGCTTGTGGCAAAGAGCAGGGCACATAAGGAAAGTGGCTCGAACCATATTAGTATTGTGAGAGTGGGAGTTAGTCACTCCCACTCTTCTACCTATGGGCGATTTGGTGTTGGTCATGGTCAAGTAGTAGTGGTTGATGAAAGTGGAGTGGAGGGCGTGGGTATCTTTGATGACCGTCCTATCATAAAAGGGACGTGGGTTGAGCAAGAAACAAGCAGCAGGGTCTCTGCAAAGGGATGCCCATGTCTTGATGAAGTTGTTGAAAGTCCTGCCATCTGCACCCACAGGATGATAAGCGAATGCAATGCATATCCCAGCGTTTGAGAATATGGTTATTTGTGCCGAAAGCAAACTGGCGCTGCCCAACGGAGGCACCAGTGGATACAAGTCCTCAACGCATCGCTGATGATTTCCACACAAGTCAAGGAAATTATCTCCCTTAGATTCCGCAACCACCAAGGAGATGCAGTTGCCTTGGTCGTAAGAAAATTTTAGAGGAGGAGGGGTCGGGGTCGGGGTCGCGGGGGCCGGGGGGACATGGAGGGTAGCAGCGAACCCAAAGAAATGGTGCAGAGCGAGGGAGAGAGAGTGGGTGAGGGTTGGAAGAGTGGTGGATAAAAAGTGATGAGTCGGGTAAGGATATTCGTAGAAGAAGATGGGTTGAGTTGCAGAGAAGAAAAGCCAAGGTATGTCAAAGAATGTTAGAGCCAGGCAACAATTGGTTGGTTCCACTGAATTTGGCGGAGGACTAACATTGTACCCACCTATAATAATAATTTCTACTAAACCTGGCTTTGCCATGAGATTCAGAATCAGATACCAACTGATCATCCAATTCCACGACAAAATTAATTTTAATGGCGCGCTATGGATTATATTAATATAGGGAGAGGATCCTCTCCAGTCTCCAGTCTCCACAATAATGGCGCTATGGATTATATTAGCTCCTGCAATAATTTCTCTCTACAAAAACCATTATTGCAAAGAAACGTGAACCATATATAAATAAAATAAATTAATTGAATGAATTATTGAGTACATGACAATGAATATATTGCCGCATTTCAGATTACTATATGGAGTATACACTAACAAAGGGACCAACTCTACCCACCCCTTTAAATAAGAAAAATAAATATTTTCTGTTTGTAATGTTATATCCTTGAGAAAATCAATAAAATAAAATCCTATCAAATCCTGTCCGTTTATAGTGCAAAAGTATAATATAAATAAAAGAAGAAGAAGAGATATACTATAGCACAAACTTTTGTCTTGTAGAATCAAGCTTTTCATTAATGCATCATTTAGGTTTGATGCGGGGCAATTCTCTTTCATTTTCTTATTGATCACGATAATATAATTATAAATATAAAATAGAAGTGCATTCCAAAACTTGATTAAAAGCAATTACGTACACATGTATACATAAAAAATTAGTCCTTTGCATTTCTTTCTGAATTGAAATACCAATTATACTAGCTAGTTTTAACATTATGAGGTGTAGTTACTCCTACCTCTAATCTTAATTAATTTAGGAATTTGTGTTAATTCTAGCCGTGGGACTCGCTCCAAGATGCAAACAAATCAGTTTAATTCCTAATTTTAATTAAGCTTGCTTGCTGTCCACATATAATATAATATAAATATAAATCATATATATATATATATATTAAAACTGAGGAAGTTGGACAAAAGGAAATAAATTAATTACTTTAGCTTGATTGGGAAATATATTAATTAGTTTAGATTGATTGATTAATTAGTTGATTTGAATAATTTGATCAATTAAAATCACTTAGTAATAATTCCATTTAATTAATTGTTAAATGAATATTTTGATCAATTACAATCAATTAACATTAATGCTATTAATTGCTCAAAATTATCTCCCTAATTACTGTGTTACATCTAATTGTTGATCTCATTTTAGATCCAAAATTAATTTCCAAATTGTAGTTGCACAGTAAATTACTACACATCTTTAACTTTGAATGTTTGAATATTTAAATCATAATTAACACCATCAATCAAGTAATTAGTAATTGATATTTTCCAATCAAATCAATGATTATTATGAATTATGAATATTTATAATTTAAATTAATTTTACAATTCTTACCAATTTTACCAAACATATCAACTATAAATATGGAACACTCCCTTTACATTTTACAACTTTTATCTATTCTTATTTTTCTTTCAGCTTTACGTAGTATAGAAATCTTGACGCCGTCAATATTTTGCTCCCCCCCCTTTTTTTTTGAAGAAATTTTGCTCCCCTTTTGATTGTTTATTTTCTTTGTATATTTATTTTATTGTTCTACCATTTTCTTTCTTTTTCTTGATTCATGAGTATGTGCTAAATACTTTTATTATTTGTTGTACTTTGTTTTTAACATTTGTTATTTATTTTACTACGTCAAAATTGCTTGAATCAATCGATTGGGAAAGAAAAGGCTTCAGTCTTGTGATGGTATATCCAAGAGCCTCTTATCAATTTCAATCATTATTCAACAAATAATAATTTTTTAGAGTAGGAAGAGATGTATTAGATTCGTCTAACGAGACAATCTTCAATGGCCATCAACGGAGGAGAGGATGGTAGAGCGTGATGGTGCATTTCATTTTCCATTTCATGTTATTTCAAACCATGTAAATTAAAAAATGAGACATTTTTTGTTATGATATACCTTTTGGTATTTTAAACTTTTAGGTTAACTCATGCTCTATTCAAATTCCTAGGTTGTATTTGTTTAAAAAACAACTTTTTTTTTGTTTAGTGAAATTCAAGCTTGGTTCTAAGGGAATCAGGCTCCCCTCCTTTTGTTCGTTAAACAATATTCTCAATTAACCAAATGTCTCCGTTAATGAGAAACTTTCCTTTTTAAATTTTGATTTAACTTACCATAAAGAAATTGGTAAACATAATAATTATATGAAATTTGGTAAAAGACTAAAAGTTCAAGTAATGTTATAAATTTGGTAATATTTAATATTAATAAAATGTTGCTAAATTTTTTAAGAATGCAATGCTACTGAAATTTCTGAACATGAGGAATTACTAAATTTATGTAAAATCATAACTTCAATAACATGTTACCTTTTTTTGTTAAATTAGATCACAATAATTTTGGTAATTTTCAAATCAAAATTAAATAATTCAATAAAATTTATAATCTTCAATATTAATGAAATCTGAAAATTTTTTTGATAATAGAAACCTGAAATTTTTAAGAATGTAGTGTTTCTAAATTTTCTAAGAATGTGAGGTTACTAAATTTATGTAGAAATCGTAAAATTTTAGATAGTATGTTACCTTTTCAAACAGAATCAATAAAAATCAATTAAATTTTCACATTAACTATGGTTAGTTAAATTTAATTAAATGTTTCTAAGTTTAAAACTAAAAAGTTTAAGATAATTAATTAAGTTTAATAAGGTTATTAAAAACTTTATTAATTTACTTAAATTGAATTAAAATTAATTAATTAAGTAATATAATAAATTATAGGTAATCAAATTAGTTATTAAATCAATAATCAATATCAAAATTAAATCGTTTCTTCAAATTAAAATTAAATCAAATCTAATTACTTTACGTCAATCAAATCAAATAAATTTATTATGTCAATTTCAATTAATTGATTGATCAATCAATAATTAATCAAATTAAAATCAGACAATCAAATCAATTATAATCAATTTACATCATATAAGTTAGTACTAATTTTTTGACTAATTAGTTTCCATAAATACTGGCAACATAAAATCATGATAATTACTCCCTCCGTCTCATATTATCTGTCCACTTCTATTAGGGGAAAAGTGGACAGATAATATGGGACACATAATATAATATAAGTGAAATCAATAGTCAATTACAAATTAATCTTCATTAATTACTTTACATAAAATAAAGTGAAAATTAAATTGATGTAATTACAAATTTACCCTTATATTAGAAATTCGACGAATCTAACCACATTGGTCGTATTAATAGATTCAAATAAATTGGTAGAGCCATTAATATGTCAAGGATAATCTTATAATGACTAATTCAATTCAATTATATTATTTGCATCCCATTGACCTTTTCATTATGTTATTGCTTTAGCCCAACTGTAGACAGTATTAGTACAGCCCCTTATTTAAGTTATAAAATTCAAAATTGAACCACTTTGTAAAAAATGTAGTAGAATTTGCAACAATACCTTTTTGTATTATTTTTCATCCCCGGGCAACGATCGGATTCTAAACTAGTATAAATATAAATGTAAGGAAATTAAAGAAAAAGGCAGTACGTAAAAATCGCATGTGATTTGCTAAATAGAGAATGAGAAATGCAGTATAAAATCAAATGCAAGGCAGGATCTAGAAAAGTTGAGTCGGCTGCAAATAATTATAATTGTGCGACCTCCTCCCTCCACCTCCAGTCGAAATTAATAAATAATAAATTTGTGTTTGGTGAATTAATGGAGATGAAGAAGGCTGCCTGCGCTGTCCTGTTTGCTGCCGCCTCAATGAGCGCGGTGATGGCCGCTCAAGTGGAAGCTCCTGCCCCTGCCCCCACCAGCGCTGCCTCCGCTACCTTGCCACTTATTGGATCAATTCTTGGTGCCAAACTCCTCGCCTATTTCTTGCACTAATTAACCGCACCTATATTTGTTGTTTATGTTTATTGAGAGACTTATAATTACTCTCTCTTTTGCATTATTCTTTGTTACTCCATATATAAGCTTTTCACCAATGCAATAAATAAGACCCTTGTTTCGTGAATTATTTTACTTCTCTCATTACATGATTTATTTATTACTAATAATGTATTGTTTCTACGTAAATAGTAATAATTTGCACAATTTAACCAAAAAAAAAAGTAATAATTTGCACAAAGCAAGTACACATGAGAATGAGAATGAGAATGAGATGAGCCAATATATTTTACAAATTTAAATTAAATTATGTCCATTAGTAATTTCAAATCTGAGGGCTTCTTTTGTCCTTTCCTTTCTTTCCTAGTATTAATTGATTGATTAATTGACTAATAATGAGGCTTCCTTCGAATTCAAAAAACCCAATAGCAATCTAGTCCAATTCTCTAGGTATGGGCTGGATTGAGAAACGATCCAACCCAACCCAATCAATCAAGCCCCCCCTCTCTCTCTCTCTCTTTAAAATTAGGGATCGCAGCCGACTGTGTGTAGAACAGTAAAAATACTCACTCTCAATCAAATTGACAAATTGAGCTGCTCTCTCTCTCTCCGACTCTCTCCCTAAAAAGTACTCCAAAAACAATGATCTCTCGTAGGTTGATCTCCAATCTCCAAAAACGCTGCAGCAATTCCACTTCTTTCGTCTCTATAGGGCCCCAAAATCATCGACCCCATTTCAGATTTGAGTCGCTCTCAACCCCAACCCCAAAACATGTTTCCCCGGCTGTTGATTTTGTTAGAACATTCTCGACTTGTTTGACCAAATCCAAACTCCATGCTGAAAAGTCTTTGACGGCCGATCATCCATACGCTTTAAGTGGCGGCGCTAAGTGGATATCAGACCAAAGACTCAGGTATCTTTCAGGTGGGACTGGGAAGCCTACTGGCGAGGAGTACCCAAGTCAAAACCCTGATTTCAAGCACCAGGAAATACAAGGGCCAACTGTTGAACGGGATTTATCAGCAGTGGCTAATGAGACGAGACAAGTTGTTGAAGCAACGATGAAGAGCATACATGAACTCAGCGGCTCACTGGCTCGTCTGGGTCTGATCCAACTTGCTCTAGGGGCTTTTGCGTTTTATTTTTCTGGTCGAACAAATCCCATAACTGATGCTTCCATTCAGACTTTCATTGCATTTGGCTTCCCTTTCACAATGGCCTTGTTGTTGCGCCAGTCACTCAAGCCTATCTACTTCTTCAAGAAGATGGAGGAGCAAGGTAGGCTACAGATTCTCACTCTTACTCTTCAGGTTGCCAAAAATTTACACATCTTGTTTGTTCGCCTCCGTCTGCTTAGCTTCTTCTGTGTACTAGGGGTGTCCGTTGGCTTTTTCTTCCTCGGCTCTTCCAACTGACCTCACCTCACCGCTCTTAGCTTAGCTTAATTTTATTTTGCGTTTCAATTTCGATGTACATTTTCTACTTACAGTTGCTTGGCATGTATTTACTTGCTACTGTAGTGGGACAATGCATTTAAATATTTACCATCTCTAGCTTTGAACCAGGTGCTTGGTTATGCAACTATTAAAATTTCTTTAAGCATGTAAAAAATGAAACCAGGATATGGATATGGAATATGATTTGGTCCTTCTTTATTTATTGATTATTGAATTCATTGATCATTTGGAGATCAAAGATGTGCTATACTTGTTAGACATGATCCCCTCCGGTGGTTCTCTTGTTCTGATGGTTGGATGCTTGACTTTCATCTTCAACAAAGAATTAGGGTAACAGAAGAGAGTTAAAAAAGGGTACGCAGCTGCCCATTCATTTCAAAAACTGCATTAATTGCCAACTGAAGAATGAGAAAAAAAATGAACGAGATACAAGCTACCACCAATTTTTAACCACCTAACGATCAACTAGTACCAAATTGTCCAAAGTCCGGTGAAAATATACCATGGACAACAACATCAAACAACTACTAAGTATATATGTCCATTTATTTAACTTACTAAGCACGGACAAGGCAAGTTCCTTGATTTTCTTCAACTGTTCTTTTTTGTTCATTTTCTTCTTTTTGCCGTTATCATAAAATTATAAGATAAAAAGTCAAAGAAACCAAAACTTTTGTCCTCAAAGAAAACAAAGACTACAACTACCCATCCACCCTATTCACAAATTTCAATCTAATGTCATAATGTAACTCAGGCAGGAGCCAGGAAGATTATTTGAACTTGCTGTCCCTTGCTTCCTCCCAACCAGACTCCCTTGGCCCCACTCACCCTGCGCGCAACGCCCCCTTGTAATGAGGAAAATTTAAAAAGTGAGAGGGATAAAGAGGACAGAGTAAACACCTGGATGGAATAGCAAAATTTCTCACAGAATACCAGTTTCCCACTTCTACATTCATCTCTTCTCTAGAAAAGTCCCCAGGTGTTGAAGAATCATCACGTTTCTAAAAATAAAAGAATGGGTTGGACTTATCTCCATCCTCTGATCCATAAGGTACTTGGTGCACTCGTTATCAAACATTTGAACAAAAAATTGATGCAACCCCGGAGCACAAATGTATGACCTGTTGATCTAAGAGTTACCAGCTTTCCCCTCTGATTTAGACTCTGTTCGAACATAGGTGAGACTGCGGCCAATTGGGGAAGAAACATTGTTCCCAATCACAGAAACGCCAACATCAACTGGCGTGGTCTGAGCATCACGCTTCCACTGCAAACTTCTGGCACCAGGTTTGAAAGGAAGGCGAGGCCTAAAAGCACCATGTATACCTCTGGCAAAAGGAGTTCTAGCAAACCTTGCACCAGCAAATGAAGAGCCACGGACAATGCGCGGCCATGTCATGACAGGAGCAGTTTCCTGTTGGGCAGAGCTTCTCTTCACAACCTTCAATAAAAAGGAAAACAGTTTGTTTTAGTCGCCATTATATTTTTTGGAGCAACAAACCAACATCCACACCTAATCTAAAAAACCAAGAAACTGCAAGTTCATCACAGCCCAATAAATACAAGACATGAGATATTACAGCATGCTTCACCATTAGATCAGCTCTCCTCGAAGGCAGAAAATTCCAGGTAACAATATAGTAATAGAGCCCATCGACTTGCTTCAGGTATGGTTATATAACTAAGGAGTGACGGGTCATAAGGGGGAGTGATTACGACGAGAGAAGACCAGTAAAAGATTTTACATCACAGGGCATACATGTAGATAGTGTGTTCCTATAGAGAGTGAAAGAGAGAAGACAAAAACCTCTGCCTTAACCAAATGATACGACAATATGCATGTTAAGTTGCATAGACAAAATCAGTAAAAAAGGAGCTTGGAGAAAGAAACGAGAACATTGCTTAAATACCTTAAGAATCCGTGACATGAATGAGGTACCATCAAGAGACAGAGCATTATCTGCTGCTTCCTTACGCATGAATTCCACATAAGCTGACCTGTTTAGCCATTGCGCCTTAGCAAAAATATATTTTCCAAAAGAAAGGCAAAGAGAGATAGCCAAGTACAGAACACTCAAACAACTTACCCTTTCGGTTGCCCAGTTGCTGCATCTGTTACAATAACAACTTTTAGCACTTCCCCAAACTTATTAAAATGCCGAGAAAGACTGTCCTTGGTAGCAGCAAAATGAACCTGCTTATTGATGATGACATTGAACCATATATTGTCAGGCTGAGGAGGGAGGTATATCCTTTCTAAAACTAAAAGAGGAAAAAAAAAAAAGTTTCTTACATTGCTTACAAAGATGATTCGAGAATCAGCATCCTCTGATGGACGACCAGAAGCATAGGGAACTGCCAAAGGAAGGTAATAAAATAAGAAATAAGGTTAGGAAGGTAACAATAAAAGTTATGTTAAACACCAACAGAATGTGTTATTTTCCTAATGCAATGACTCAAATAATTTATCTCAAAACGAAAAATAGTACAACTCACCAGAAGCAGGCTGCACAGTCTTCTGAGACATTTCTTGAATATCACCAGCACCTTTTACCTATAAATTAACACAGCAAGTAAATTTTGACAGCACAATGCACAGAACAACACGAAAAATTATAATGGGTCAGAACATTCTTACATTTCCATTACCAGCAGTGATTGGGTTGCCATTCTCCATCTTCACTCTAATGTTGGATTTACTAGCAACTCCTTGACTCTCCTGAAAAGACTTTGGACTGTCCACTTCTGTAACCTCCCTTGGGTCTTGAAAATGAGGTGGTTTATATGTATTTATGTTAACAGAAGCATTGACCATCTTACGGGAAGTATTTGCTGCTGCAGTAGAATGAACGTGATCTTTCTTCCTTGATATTTGCATGAATTCATCATCATTGGCCACCCTGTATTGCAGCATACGAGGGTTGTCACCCTTGTTTCCACTAGATGCACCGGTCTGTGACACGTCCATAACTCCATGGCCTACAACATCATCATAACCTTCGTAGTCAGATAGAGAATTTAAAGCCAGCCCATTATCACTTCCTAATCCAGTTTTGTTCCCATCATGTTGCCCGGCATACTCATTTATTTCAAGATATGCCGATTCAGTATGCTCCAGAGGTTGGCTAAAATCTTCATATTCTTCATTCTCAGCAAGAGGTGCTCTGAATTCTGGATGTCGATCGTGGGTCTCGAAAACATCCATTCCAGGACCAAGCCTGTCAAACACACTTCCAGCATTTTTTGCCTTCGTCACATCTTCAGCCGCTTCTGCCACAGCTTTCAGCACTGTTGCCATTGCATTTGGCACTCTTGCAACCGACTGAATTCTCCTAGGACGACTAGGCAATGCCAAATCTCCAGAAGACGTTGACACCACGGATCTAAGGCGCTTCGATGAGGGCTCTTTTGGTGACATAGGTGCCTTTGAAGTTCCAACAGCATCTCTCACAGCAAATTGAAGCAACCGCCTAGGGGCATCAATGGTCATCTGAGAAACTGCCTCCCTCTACCAAAAATCCATTAATTGATCAGAAATTTGGAGGCAGAACAACGAGCAATGACATCAATTGACATGAAAAAAAAAATCCACTCGTATGCAGTATACAGAAAAAATTATATTTTTCATTAAGAAACACAGCCAGATTTCCTTGTTAAAGCAAACAAAGCATTAAATAACTGATACATAAACCATTTTTTCCGGCTATTGATATGCAAACCAAAGGGATTGAGAGACTTGTGACCAGCATATCTATTCTAAATCATTTCCAAAAGGAATGAACTCTAAAGTCCCTTCATCGTTATATTTTGACCGATAAAGGCGATCCCCAAGACATCTTCTCCTCTTACTTATAGTTGATGATGGATGACCACTACTCAATTAACTGAGGACAGGGAACTTATAAATTCAAACCTTTATAGATTGTCGGCCATCACTTCTGCTCCTTTTCTTCTGACTGGAACGGGGAGAGGATGATCTTCTACGGCTTGCTCTTCGATGAGTTTTTTCCTCAAAATGAATATTCTCAACCTCAGAGCTTCGAAGAGGTGGTGGTTCAGCAGCATCCCTAAGTAATCCCTTCCACTCCCTATTGTGCCTGTTTCTAACAAACTTAGTAGACTTTCCTCTTTCTGAGCCTGAATCCAACTGGTTAAAGTCCACACCAGCTGACTGCCTCCCCATTATGGACCTTGTTTTGCCTGCTTCTTCCACATGATGTTCCTGAGAAGGAACGTATAGATCCAAATTTGAAGCCAGATGATCCCACAACCTGCACAAAAGAACATTAAGAATTTTTAAAAGAAAAATGACAGTATTAGAGATAAGGATGGCTTGGGGCTAAGTCTCTGACAACTATGTAATAAGCACTGACATTCCCCAAAGAAAAAAGTTGGAGAAAGAATTCCAATACCAGGAAATAAAAGAATCGCTGTCATCACCAAGAAAAACATGCAACTCATTCCTTGCTTCATCCCTACGTTTGCCATTTTTCAATAAAACAATCACATATTCCTGGGAATAAAATCACAATATGAGAATATGATTAGATTAAATTGGACAGACCATTTGAAATATCCATTCTCTCCAACTATGAAGGAGATGGCATCATAACATGCAGCAGAGCACCAAACACAGAAAGGTGTAGAAAATGCAATGACAACTACAATTCAAGGCATTATGGCCAGAGAAATTTGTAGAAAAGAATAAATAAATAAAAATATAGCCTTCTAATTCCTCACTTGCTCAGTACAAAAATAACAAATCAACACATCAAAAGCAATTACCAACCACATATAAATGCTTTAGCCCAATGAAAAGACAAAATTCAGGCTCAGCTTCTTTCCATCCCTTTCAATTTACCAGTCACAGAACTGTTGATGACTCTAAAGAAAAAGAAATAAAAGATAACAGTAGAACGGTTGAAAAGATTAAATTCTGCAATCAAACTTTTAAAGCAGTATTAATATCCGATTAAGTCAAGAAGCAAATCTTCGTACGTAAGAAATAACCTTAAAAGTCTTAAACCCAAAGGCACAATAAGAATAAGACAAGTATTACAATTGCCCAAAATGCAGAACCAACATGACGATCAATGCCAACGGTTCAGAGAAGAATAAATAATTACAATATTCACGCACTTGATAATCAAATTCAAATGCATACAATAAGAATAAATCAAAATTAAACAATAAAAGCGGGGATAAATAAAACGTACCACAAGAGTATCATCAGTGTAATCACCCATAAATTCCTTGAGTTTATCCTTAACCCTCTCTCTCAACTTGGCTGCTCCATCACCACTAAAATTAAGCTTAAATGTCAAATCATCAAGTCGATCGACGCTGCCCATGTTGGCAATAATCCGTTCAAAAACCCCTTTTAGAAATAGGAAACCCTAAGCGAACCTCTATAAATAATGAAAAACAAAAAGGTAAATCACGCTAATCCAGAAACCCTAACACCAGGGGGGGATGAAAGAGGGAAGAGAAGATTGAGGCGGTGAAGAGCCGAAGAAATGCGGCGGCGCGGGAGGGGATTGGGGAAATTGTGGGGAGAATTGGAGGGTGCGAGGTTTGGGGCTAGGAGAGAAAATTTGGGTGTCAACTGTCATGGGAATCCCCGCGCCGTTAGGAGGTTTCCGCCGGGGGGAGCGATGATCGAAAGGGGAAGGGGGGAGAGAAGGAGCGCGCGTTTCATATATATGTATCCACTGTTGGTGAGGTGTGTGAGTGGGGGTGAGGCCTGAGGTGCTTTTTCTGTTTGGCTGCGGCCTGCGGCTTTAAAATACTCTACTCAAAAAAATATACTCTTACCGGAAAATTGAGCGGAAGCCCATTCTCCTCGGACTAGAAACCCAATGCAATGATTAAGTGAATCGAATTTTCCTTCCGGACTAGAAATAGGCCCTTCTCACTCTCATCACCTAGTTGGCCCATTTATACTATTACTCTTTCATTCCTCCAGAGGAATCTTTTTTTTTTTACAACATTTTCCCTCCATATATATATTCTTAATTAAAATGTTATTTGATATTAAAAATTATTTCTTAAATAACACATCACATATGTCAACTCTTAAATACCTCATGTGTACTCTACTAATAATTGTATAATTTTCATTATATATATATATATATATATGAGTTGGACATCCAATTGATTCGATTTGAAGTATCTAGACGATGTCTTATGGCATAAGTCCCATTTTTCCCCATGAACTTATACAAGTTGGACGTTTTAGCCCTTAAATTTTAATTTTGGACAAATTACTCCATGGGCTATCAATTTCAGCCTCTGTTGCCCTATCACTAATTGACTGTTAGTCACGTGGGGGTAATTATGGACAAATTGCTCCCTGGGCTATCAACTTCAGCCTCTGTTGCCTTATCACTAGCGGACCGTTAGTCATGTGACCCCACGTGACTACCGGCACTGTAACAACGCTGAGGGTTTAGGGACAAAACATCCAAAATTAAAGTTCAGTACCGTACATGTTCGGGGGAGGGAGGAGGGTATTAAGCTGTCCGACGTGGCGCGCCACATCAGTGCCGTTAGTCACATGGGATCACGTGACTAACGATCTCTTAGTGATGGGGCAACGGAGGCTGAAATTGATAGTTTAAGGGGTAATTTGTCCAAGACTAAAGTTCAGGGGGCAAAGTGTCCAACTGTTATAAGTTAAGGGGACAAAATGGGACTTTTGTTGATGTCTTATATAATTTAAGATTATATTAAATCTAGCAAATTATATATATATATATATATATATATCATCTAACATAAAAATTAAAAAGATGGACAATCAAACCTATTTATTTCTCGATTCAATATACAAAAACAAGAAAAAGGTTGAATATGATCCTAAATAACAAGAGATATGTAAAAAGAAGGCCCGAATTACGCCTATTCATAATCCTAAATGGAATTTAACGGCGTAGGGATCCATATGTAAACATAGTACATGTTTGATATGCTCAAATGACCCCTTCTCATAATAAGAATGTAAATAACCCTATTCCGATATGGAATGAACTTATAATCAAGGAATCGACTTGATCATCAGATTATAGATTGTATGTTCATAACCCTAACCCATTATATATATATATATCTAACCAGCAATTTGTTGGTTCAGCTTGTGATTAGAGAAAATCGTCATTTAAAAAAACATTTATTCCCGTTACATATGTCATCTTAAGTGGACATTCATTAAAATTAGATTGAGTATTTAAGTTTTTCATTTTGAATAATAATAATAATAATAATAATAACATAAATAATATATCTTGTTCTTATTTTGAAAAAATTAAATCGTAAAAGAGGAGCACAAAATCTATAATTTACTATAAATAAAAAGAAAAGAAAAAAACGTCCCAGTGGTTAAAGCTTGGCCCACCTTAAATTATAATCCACTTAAGGCCCCGTTACCAAAAAAACAAATAATCCACCTTAAGGCCCAAATATAAAATTGAATCCAATAACAAGTTAAACACGGTAGGAGTAGTGGAGTACTAAATGGATGAAATGAAATGCTGGAGAAGGAAAGTAAGAAGATGGGGTAGTAGTTGGGTGCGGGCATGAAATTGTGTTTTGAATGCATTCCCCGATCCCTATCATGTCGGATGTCTCCCGCTTTTCCCACGTATCAAATGTTGACTACATGAGGAGTGAGGACTCGTCCACATCTGCTGACTTAGTCAAGCAGCGGCCCCACTAATAGCAGCCGTCCATCGGCTAACCAAGCCCGCCGCGTAGGCGTACATTTTTTAGATTAACAAAGACAGGTACAAGCCGTCACATTTTTCCTTGTGTGTTTGTTGTGTGGTTTTAAATTTTAGATTTGTTTGACACAAGGCGATCCCAGGCCAGCATCATAAATCATTCTTTCTCTATTATTACACATACAATTATTATATTATAGATATATATATATATATATCTGTATAAATACTCACATCCGCATCGCACGTCTAATGTACTACATTAGAAAGTACTTAGTTATGTTATGTACCAAAAGGTCCAAAACTTTGGATGCGTGGATAGTTTTTTTTTTCTTTAATTTATAAAACCATGTTACATATCCATCGGTATACCAGCACCTTGTTCTTAGTTAAGATTAAGAATGTGTTCTTCTAGTGTTTTGATCCCTCTCGCAAACGAAAAAAGAATGCATTTGTAACGCTATTCAAGTCATTTATATGAATTTTCACCCAAAAAAAGAGTCATTTTTATGAATTGTTAATTACAGTATATTTCAATGGTTTTTTTTTCAACTATTTCATATGTTAAAAAAAACTCTTTATTTTCTATTTTTATAATAAATAAATAAATAAATAATAAAACAGTGGGCGTAAAGTAGAGCAAGGCCTTTATTTTGATGTAATTTAATCATTTTCTATAGAAAATACGGAGTAGAAAATAACTTTAGCGCGTTTTTATTAAAATTTAAAATTAAACTCGTTTTCATCATGTTTCCGAGTTGATGAGGTCTGGGTCTTGCACGGGTGAAATGGGAGAAGGGAAGCAGCAAACAGAGACGCGTGGCTTGCACACGTGTAACTGTAGACCAAGCGATGCCATAGGGTTAGTGGGAGGAGTCGGAGAAAGCTGAAAGCGACGTAATTGCTGAAAAGGAAATGTGGGGTGGCCGGTCAAATTGGGCGGCTTAAAGCCGGTGCCTTCGCCATGGCCCTTTCCCCTGTGCCCTGTGGGCTACCATTTTCCAATTATACCCCCCTTCTCTCTCTCTATTTTTTTTATTTTTTTGTAGAGATTTATTTTTTGAGAGAAGATTTAGAGAAAAAAGCTCCACGTGATTTTGCATGTGAAGTAATAGGAGTTAATTTTTTTTTGGCCAAATAGAGGGAGTATTGGTTACTCTAGTGTTAAAATCATAGACAAGTCTATTGTTTTTCTGCGACCTTCATCTTTATTTATGTCAATGTAACCAGTGCCATTCTTGGACTCGGAAAGAATTGCTCTTTATATTTAGTGATTTTCCGTCCTAGCTTTTTTTTTTTTCCTCCCTCCATGCAAAAAAGGTAACTGAATCCAATTTAAATATCTCCATCCCTTCTTTTTCTTTTTTGGGTTAAAAATCCCTTCCCTTTCAAGTTTCAACTTTCAAGACATTATTTTCTTTCTCTTTAATCAAACCTCTCGAATTTACCGTTGATTTTCCCCTTTCCTAGCACTTTTACCTGTGGTATAAAATTCAATTCTTGCCTATTCTTTAATTGTTGGCCAATAAAGAATTACTAAGAAATTAAACGTGATTTAGCTTTACCACAAGTAAACTGTAAAAGAGAAGAGATATTTTTAATTTCTGCCTATCGTGCGGTCGAAGTAGCGGCCCCGCCGCCCCGCAAGGACTAAAACTAAAAAATAAGCGAAGCGTCAAGCGTGAGTGCAATTTTTTTTTTGTAATAATACCTCAATAATGACGACGATTAACACGTCAGAAACAATCAAAATTGAAAAGAAAAAGAAAGGCTAAGGCAGGCTGGCACAGGAAGCAAATTGACAAAAGCCATGAGGTTATTTTGGTAAATAAGTTTGGATGAAAAAAATGTTTGATACGCGTCTCTATGAGGCCCATATTCCATCGCCATTTACCGACCTCTCAATCCCTTCAAAAATCAAATCCCCTCTCTCCTCTTCCTAGCAAGTAACACCAAACCAACCGGACCCCTGCTGCCTGCAAAATCTCTCCTCTATTTCTTCATCCCCTTGAAATCGTTTTCTGCTCCCTTGTCAAAAACCACCCCAGCAGAAATGGCTCAAAGAACCGAAAAAGAAGAGACCGAGTTCAAGGTACCTGAAACCTTGACGCTATGCGTTAACAATTGTGGAGTTCCGGGGAATCCGGCCACCAACAATATGGGCCAAGAAAGTTGTAACGCCACAACAGCAACAGCCACCACCTCCTCCTCACCATCATCAACCACCACAACCTCTCCATCCTCCTCCGCTGCTGCTATTGCTGGTGGAGCCTCGATTCTGAAAGTCTCCGACGACCAATCCTCGAGATCTACCCCCTCTCATTCACAGGAGAGCCGATCCGATTCTACTTCGGTTACAACAACAACGAATGGTCGTAACAGCACGTCAAATCGATCAAGAAATGATCAAGTGGCCGCTGCGGACAAAAAGGTGGTAAACCGATGTTCCGGTTGCAGAAAACGTGTGGGGTTGACCGGGTTCCGATGTCGTTGTGGCGAACTTTTTTGTGCGGAGCACCGGTATTCGAATCGACACGATTGCAGTTATGATTACAAGGCAGCGGGTCGCGAGGCCATCGCTAGGGAAAATCCCGTGGTTAAAGCAGCTAAGATTATTAGAGTTTGATGTTGCCAAATTAAACTGAATCATATATTGCAAAATTATTTTTCGACCTTAAAGTTGAGTTAGTCGAGGAGATCCATGCTCCATCTCATCATCTCGTACAAAAAGATGACGGCATCTCAGACAAAAGATGGTTTGACAGAGAGAAAAGAGGAGATGAACAACATAGTCCCTCCTTAAGACTGATTGTTCATGTCCGATCAATCAATTTATAGTATTTCATTTTTCATTTTACTTGAGTTTTCTTTTCTTTTTTTTAATTTAAATTTAAATTGAGAAATGAAAGATTATTGTGGCTTATTTATGTTTTGGTGTTAGCCTGACCTCCGGCTCCGGGGACCTGATCTTTTTATTTCCTGGCTTTCGCTTCAGATGGCTAAATTTATTGTTTGTTGGTTTGAGATCTCAAGTATCACGAGATTATAATTGTTGCGTATTCATTAATTAATATTAATATTAATTAATATATATAATAATAATAATAATTTATATCTATATCTATACTAATTATAATGTGAAGTCCTGAGTTTGTATAGACTCAGGTACAAATTCAGTTTTTAAAAGATTAAAAACTACTAATTTAAAAAACTACCAATTTAAATGTACCAAAAAAAGAAAACTACTATAAACTATCTTTCTATTTCTACATATTTGGTAGAATAACGATGGCATGTGTTTGTAAAATTAGAAATTTGGCAATTTGCAACCGGAAATGGTATAATACTGTATAATAATAATTAATTAAGAGCACTAAAGAGAGAGAGAAAAAAAAATTAGGGCATGGGATTCAATTGGGATGGGATGGGACCCCGAGAAAATGACATGTGGTATGATGAATGGTGTGAGATTTTATGGGTTAGTGGGGGCAAAAAATCGTGATATGTAATTGAGTTTGACGTGATCTTGCGTTTTGCATAGTCGAGTAGGTATTTTAATTTTACTGTAATAGAATTCTTAATTTTACTGTAATAGAAATGAGAAAAGCCTGTAAAGTAAAGTCGGGTGCGAGTGAGAGTGATGGGAGCACAACATTTGCGTAAGGGTTATTATCATTATTATTATATAATATATATATTATTTTTTGTCCAAGCGTAATTATTCTAGATTGAAGAAAAACATACGTAAATAAACCACCTGCATAGAGTGATAAAAGAGGACGGTATTTAATATATGAAGAAAATACGGAGTGATAACGAGTTGGATGTCCAAACGGGAAAATGTCATCAAGTAATGGTGGTAAAATGTTGGATTCTTAATTCCAGCCTACCTAGACAATAAGATTTTAATATTGGCGGAATTAAAGAGGGTATCAGGTTCATGGCCCCCCTTGCTAATGAAAACTTGTTGTAGTAACACTTTTTCAACAAAATAAAGTGGAAAAAACTTGTTTTGGCCCTCCCATATTTTTCGTTTTCTATTTTGGCCCTTTTCTTTTTTTAATTTGCCTAAATTTTTTTGAATTTGGCCCCTTGATATTGGCTTCCTTGATTCAAGTTTTCTTTAATTTATTTCAACCAATTCAAGAATTATGTTTTTATTGATTGTATTTTCTTCTTATATATTACTTTATTTATTTATACTATTATTACTTATTAAGTTGGTGACGATTCAATTCATGACTGGTTGAGATTGAAATATGATGTATATATATACACTAGTGGCTCCTCCAAAAAAAAAATTCCTAATTCCGCCCCTGGGTCTTGGGTTCAACTCTCACGGGATGTGAGTTTGTGTAATTTGTTTGTTTATTTGGTAGGTAGGTAGTTTATTCATGGTATAGTTTCTAGTTTGGAGTTTTGGTTGAATTCTCATTTAGATGTTTGACATAGAGATTTATTTGAATTGTAATGAGATTTTACTGGGTTTGTTTGTTGGGGAAGGGGTTTGTTGGCTCATAGATTAGTGTTTCGGTAATGTAGCTAATCATATAGCGGTGCACAGGTCTGCACGTTTGGAATCCAATCTCTTTAAAAAATGAAAATGATTCTTTATCTAAAAAAAATTGAAGAAAAACAAATCAAAATACGTAAATATACCACCTGCACAAAGTGAGAAAAGAGGGCGGTAATTAATATACTGAATTGCTAAATACCGCCCTATTTTTGCTATTCCCCGTCCCATTTTTTACACTTTTGCTCTTTGTTCATATTTTTTCAATTTTCTAACTCTAAATCTTTTAAAACCTTCAAACTAAAATCTTTATTGGTATGAAAATCTTTATGAAATATATGTTATTATTTTGTAGATTTCAGTTGTAGATCTAGAATTATGTAAAAAAAAATAATGTGAAAATTGCTCATGGCGCCCTTGGAAGACGGCTTCCCATGGTTAGTGTCGCCCCAGTGGGGCGGCCTGCCATGGTTAAGTCGCCCCAGGAAGGCAGTCTGCCGTGGCAAGGCCGCCCCAGGGGGACAGCTGTGCCAGGGCAGGCCGCCCTCCTGGGGCGGCTTAGCCACAGATGTGCCGCCCCACTACGGCGGCAAGGCTATT
>AWWV01011965.1:0-36214 GCA_001974805.1 Corchorus capsularis | reverse complement strand
TTTTTTTTACATAAATAAAGAGCAAAAAGGATAAAAAATATGGTGATAAATAATAAAAATAGGACGGTATTTAGCAACTCCATTTAATATACGAAGAAAATACGGAGTGATAAGGAGTTGAATGCATAATGACGCTCACATTCTTGGTGGCGCGTCGCCCTCTAGCCTAGTTAAACCCAAGTAGAAATAGAAATAAATAGTGTTTGGGACTTTGGACTTTCGGCTTTGGGGTATTGGGGGCCCTGCCCTGGACCCATGAGTGGGACCAAACCTAGTTCAACTCCAGTGTCCTTTCTCGGCCTGAGAAGCTGTGATTGTGAGAGAGCCCATCCATCACCCATTGGCCATTGCCCAACGCCCCCCCCCCCCCCTCCTCCTAAAAAAATAATAAAATTAGTACTTACTAATTACTATTCTGTATTCCTGCGTCTTAAAAATGGATCAAAACGAAATTGCAGTGTTTATTAATTATTATTATTATAGGCATTGTAATTTGAATTTGTTTGGTTTGGCAAAATACGATTCATGTGAAAATTTTCCATTTCGGTTTCTTCATCTCTAAAGTCTTATTAGTAACATAATAATAATTATTTTCTACTTAAGCATGATTTGTCATTATTTTCTACTTAACCAAAATTTTCCATTTTGGTCCCTCAACTAGTCAACTTACAAGAATGTACACCACAAGTCCAAAATTAGCAATCTGTCAAATTGCCGTCTTCTGACGTTGAGTGGTCCCACTTTGTTTGTTTGAACTCGCATTGTCAATAGCATGTGGAATTTCAAAAAGTTATAACACACACACACAATTTTTTTCATAAAAATTTAAATCAATGTTTTTGGATAAAAAAAGCACAAGACGTTTATTTTATAAAATTAAAACCTTGAAGATTTACAAATCTTCCTTCTTTTACAAAAGGAAACACACCCAACTTTAATTGTTTCATTATCATTAATTTTTTTTATTTCGAATCGAATAGGTTATAAACGGTGTCGTAATAAAGATCATCTGCCCACCCCGCGGCTAGGCCTTGCTTCGAAAACTGTCTGCTACCCTGTATGCCCTCTTCCATGCAGGTCTGAGGTCTCATTCTCGAGAACTCCAACTTTGGCCTTGAACACGAGCTTGGCCTTGATGAAAAGTATTCTTAAGCCTGCATGCCTTTCCACCAAACCTTGCTAGCAGCATCATAGGCCATCCTGATTTAAACCCGGATATGGACGTTACCATGTCCGATTGTTCTTGGTCAATTTTTATGATCTTTATTATGACACCATTTATAAGACGTCCGATTAGAATCTAGAAGAAACTAACGATAATGGAGCAATTAAAGTTGGGCGCCTTTCCTTTTTTAAAAGGAGGAAGACTTCTAGATCTTTGAGGTTTTAGTTTTAAAAAATAAACATTTTGGGCCCCTTTTTTAATAATGAAAAAATGGATTTATTTTTTCAAAATGTGTTTTATTTTATTTTATTTTATTTTATGAAATTATACGTGTCGTTAACGTTATATGTCAAAACAGGCAAAGTGGAACAAGTAAACGACATGCCATCGGAGAAGACAACAATTTGACGAATCATATAATTTTGGACTTACGGTACACATTCTTGTAAGTAAAGGAAGCAAAATGGAGGGGTTTTAAGTACATGGATAAAATTGAACATTTCTTGTAAGTACAGGGACCAACCATGTACGTTTACATTTTTAATAAACAATTCGATTCAATATTTAAAAAATGTTCTTTTATAATTTTTTGAAATTCCACATGTCGCTGACATGGCAGGTCAAAATAGACAAAGTGAGACCAGTCAAAACCATGTTAGTTAAGGACAATTTAACCGATCGTTAAATTTTAGGCTTGTGGTGCATATTCTTGTAAGTAGAGGGATCAAAATGGAGGATTTTCAAGTGCATGGACCAATCGTATAATTTTACCGTCATTCAATAATAAACAAAAAATTATGATGGGGACGACCATTTTCTTTGTTTTTTTGCCCAGAAGACCACACCATCCAATAATTGTTCTTTAATTCCTTTTCCTTTTTTTAAAAGTAAAGTGGAGAATAGTCGCCGAATGAATGAGAATCTACCCCTCTGCGATGACTTTCGTCTTTTCATTAATTTTATTTATAACTACTTGAAAAATGGACGGTTTACTTGAAATTTATATTTATTATTATATATTAATACAAGTATACAACTATAGATACATAGAAAAATTGAAAATAAATATAGATGATTTGAGATACAATAATACTCCTATATATATATCTACACCTTAATATTGTTATCCCCTATCTTATACTCCATCCCTCCCATATTATCTGTCCACTTTTCCCCTAATAGAAGTTGATAGATAATGTAGGACGGAGGGAGTATATATCTATACTTTACTATTAAAGTTATCGTCAAACTGTTGTATACTTAATATTCCGAAACTGTTGTATGCTCAATATTCCAAATTGCTGTTGTATTTGCGTTTGGTTGTGGGTGATTTTTGATCACATGTGGTGACCCCGTTTGGTTACAATTTTTTTTAAAAAAAAATGATGATCCGATTACTCCATGATCACCCCTCTAAACCCAAGTGATCCAAGATCACCAGTGATTTTGCATCACTGTTGATCTTAGATCACCAATGATCTGGGGGTGATTCTAACCAAACACCCCCTTATATGTATCTATACTTAAGTTATCGTCAAACTGTTGTATACTCAATATTCCAAAACTGTTGTATGCTCAATATTCCAAATTGCTGTATGCTTAGTATTTGACTTTTCTCATGTGGACATTTGTCCAGAATTGATTGGTTGGGTGAAATTCAATATATATTATTATTGTATATATTTGGAATTTCAAATAATATTTAGAACATTGAATTATAATCAAAGTAAAACTCCATTTTCTTCTTCAAGTAGATAATTATTTGAATAGATATTAGAATTTTATCAATATTTCATTCCATTTAACTTAATTGTTGCTAGTATTAAATAAGATAAAATTTTTATTTAGAATTGAAATTACTCAATTCCAATAATAAACCGAAGAACTCGACGCGAATACATGGAGATAATATCTAGTAATTTCGTAATTTTATAAAATTAATAGTGAAATAATTATAATCTAAATTTTCATTATTTTAATAGTGGAATAATTAAAATATTATTTAATAATGACAATTTAGAAATATATTTGAAAAAGAGGGTACAAGCGAAAAATATAAAATTTCTCCTTATTCGTGCTTTTATATATACTAGTTTTAGCTTTCACGTGCGTTGCACGTGGCCCAACGTGTTTAAATGAAATATTCATACGAAATTATGATAACATTTTTATTATATTATGATAATTACACTATTTTTGATAACCTTCTTGTGAAATTATGATAATTACACTATTTTTTATGACGTCTTTATGAAATATTGATAACCTTCCTATGAAATTTCAATAACGATACTATGAAATTTCGAGAACCTTTTTATAATTTTTTTTAACCATCTTATGAAATTTTATTAACCTCCCTAAGGAATTTTGAAGATCTCACTATAAAGTTTTAATAACTTCCAAATGAAATTTTGATAACCAACACTATAAGATGTTGATAACCTTCATATGATATATTGATAACCACGTTATGAAAAGTTAAAAACCTCCATATGAATTGTCAGTAATCACACTCTGAAATTTTGATAATCATACTATGAAATTGTGATAACCTCGCTATGAAATTTTGATAAACCTTCCAATAAAATTTTGATAAAACTCCCTGTAAAATTTTGATAACCTCATGAAATCTTGATAACTACAAATTTTGATAACCTCCCTATGATTTGTTGATAATCTCATTATGAAATTTTGTTAATCTCCCTATGAAATTTTGATCTACATACTATGAAATTTTGATAACCTTCTTATAAAATTTTGAAAACTAAACTATGAAATTTTAATAACTTTCATATGAAATTTTGATATCCTCCATGAAATTTTGAAATTTTAACCGCGCTTTGAAATTTTGAAATTGAATCATCCAAAGCAAAGCCACATTGCACATTTTGTTTCAGATTATCTAAGCCCAAATAAGACGTTGAAGACGAAAACAAAAAGCGAAATTAAATACAACGATTCTTATAATTTAATATACGTATCATATAATCTAATAATTAATAATGGAATAATTTATGATTAAGAAAATAATGGAATAATTAAAATATCTTTTAGTAATGGCAATTCAGAAATATGTTTTTTTAAAAAAAGGGTACAATTGAAAATATATTTTAAAAATAAGGGTACAATCGGAAAACATAAAGTTTCTCCTTATTCGTACTTATATATATATATATATATATATATATGGGTAATTATTTGACACACTGACAGTATAAATTTTGAACATGTACATTTTCGAAATTAATTAAATTTTAAGTATTTCAATCAAGTCCCTAAGAGACACATGTCACCCTTCTAGATCTGCACGTGTAGTCTGCTAAACTCCACTGACAGTGTATTGAATAATTTTCCTATATATATATATATATATATTTATTAATACTAGCATATATGTACAAGTCTCTGATTCTATTGAAATATTACTCCAAGTTTTTATTTCTTGCTCAAATCATCTTCTTTCAATTTTCCATCTACACTAGTTAATTACGTAGCACTATAACATTCTCAACTCTCAACATGTTATGATATTAGCATGCAGGCCCTTTATAGACATACTATGCTCTTAGAAGTGAACTCAATTAGGTCAACTCATCCATCTAATAATGCACGACATGTCAATTCCAATTACAGGCCTACCTTGATACCATCTAAATGAATAAGGTACCTTAACATCAAGTTATCAACACGGCGCTGGGGATGGCAGCAAAGGAAGCATACATACTAAAAAATTGCCCAGAAGTTCATTTTTGACATTTTAACTGCATAACGATTTAACCACAACCTCAATGCAAACTCTCTATATTCTAACAGAAATAAAGTATCTTTCAATGCAAAAGGGAGATGAACTGATCATAAAAACATCATCATACCGACTAAAATCTTACAATTACATTAAACGAAAGTTACACTGAAGACATATCAGGCTCCATCTGGCTGGATGAAAGGATTGGCAATCTCATCTGTACCATCAGTTGGTGACACAAGCATAACAGCAGTACCCCTACAAACCTGCATGCAGTAATAAAATCAACATAGTACTAATAAACCACCTTTTTCATTTTCACATCCTATAACCCTTGACCCTCTTGAAGGGGAACAGAAGTTTAGCAGCGAGTTCATAGAACTCTAGTGGCAGATGAAATGACACAGGCTTAATGTTTGTTCAAAAATTGAAATACATGCCAACACAAACTTTGTTTCTTATATTGGATGCATATTGGAAATTTAATGGGACAAGCCAAAATGATCCAGTTATGTCATAAACAATATGGGAAATAGTGGTAATAAAACAATCTTCAAAATTACATAAATTGCACATGATCAATACGGCTTGCACAGACTCTGCAACTTTTGCAAAATTTTCAGACAATCTTGTCATTGTTGTAATCGTTGTCCCTACTAAAAATTTAATAACTGTACTTAAAAATGCACATTTTCTAGCCACAATGTCTCTCAAGGGGAAGGATTCTAGATTGTGACCAACTTACAAGAAGATAAACTCTGGATTTAAGAACCACAAATCCTTTCTATGTTGTCACTAATTCATGTAGCTTTGAAATGGAAATATTGGACCCATAAATACACGAAACTACCCAAGATATATCAAAATAGAACATAGAATTAGGTGCATTATTGTCTGAAACCTACGGCCAGTTTCAATTCACAAGCGATTTATCTTTTGGCACCAAAGAACTGAAAAATAAACAGTAAAAGGAATGAAGGGAAAGGGAAGGGGAAGAGAGAAGAAAGCACATACTATCAAGCCAAGACGCCTAGTCTGATCAGTAGTCTTCAATGGATCATCAGGATCTGCAGAATAATGCAATAATAATATTAGAGTAATTCAATGGTAGTAAGCAACAGTCATCCCCAATTGCTAATTTCTGTTTAAGAGACCAAATTAAATTAGCTGTGTACTAATCACTAGCATTATTCGCTCAGAATGCTTCTTTGCAGGATGGAGAGAACTGACAATACAATTAGAAGAATCTTAGAATAGAGATAGCATCTTATAATATCTAGATGCAGGAAACCACGCAAAAAAGTATATGTACAATGTGCAAAAGAGGCAATTACCTCGTAGAAATTCTACAGCTTCATCCAGGACAAGATTCAGTAACTGGTCATAACCTTTTAGGGTTCCCGTGACTGAAACAGAAAAACAGAAAATGCTCATCCAATTAGTAAAATATAAAATAGATTAAAACAACTATCAATAATCTGCATAAGTGGCGTTAGTTAATTATAAATAAGAATACAGGTGCCAATTTGTTTCCATATGGTAAATCTTGAGAACTCTATGAATCCTTTCATATTGAAAAAAAAAAAAAAAAAAAAAACTATACCAGATGGAAAAATAATGAAAAGAAAAGAAAATACTAGTAAAAATTGAAAGCTGAGAAACAGACCTTGTCTACCCCCAGTGAGTTTGACCTGAACACCTTTGTCTACAAACTTTGCCAAATCCAAGACAGTTTCTTTCCTGCCTGACTGAAAAACCATAAGGCATCCACTATTCTAAGTTAAATTTATCAGAAAAATGAAAAAAATAATTATATTTTTTTTGATAAAAAAATAATTATATTTTGATTTTGAAAAGAAATCAAATTAGTAGTAATTTGGAATAAAGTAACAAACTTTACCATATCGTGTGAGTATTAAGGTTTCTGTAACGTTGGGGATGCAACTCTTATGGGTAGTTTGGCTGAAAATCAAAGAAACCCTTCAGAGACGATATAAACAAAAAGGGGGCAAAAACGGTGGATTTAGGTTAGGAGCAATAAGTAAGTAAATAAGAGATTGATGCCAAAAAAGAAAAGAAAAGTGAATAACAGATGAGAAGAGGTGCGGAGGGAAAAGAAAGCTTACGGTGGATGGAGTGCAGTGATGATGAACAAATCAAAACAAGACTCTGTGGCCTGTGCCCTAGCCTTAGCCTTTGGATATTTTCTTGTTGATTGCCTTTTTTCCCGCTTTCCAATTCCTTGCTTGCTGAGAAATGAGCGCTTTCAGACTGTTTTAGGCCCATTTTATTTATCTCTGCCTCTGGGATTGTTTGTGAGCCCAATGAGAAGCGGAGCCCAAAAGTCAAAAGTAGTCCATAAAGGCCTTTTACTTTAGAGAGGAGTGACTAGTGAGAAGGGCATGCTGGGCTGGCTGCTGGTATTTAGTAGTGAGTCCGAAAGGTAGGGTTTTTGATTGGCGTGGCGGCGGCGAGAGTGAAAAATGGCAGACAGGGGTAGCAAAGGAAGAAAGGAGGAGGTGGTCACCAGAGAGTACACTATCAACCTCCACAAGCGCTTGCATGGATGGTAGACACCTTATTTCACTTGTAAATCTTGCCATTTTCCATCTCAAAAAATAATACATCTATATATATTATTGTTAACTAGGATTTTATTTTGTGCCTTTTGATTTTGGAACTAATTTTTGGACTGCTTTAGTTTCAATTTCATATCATTGTTTCTGAAGCATATGCATATATGTATTGAATTTGTTTGTGGATATTATTTATTTATTTGCGCAGCACATTTAAGAAGAAGGCTCCAAAGGCCATCATGGGCACAATTGACGTTAGAGTGGATGTAAAGCTGAACAAGCATGTGTGGAGCCGTGGTATCCGAAGCGTGCCTAGGAGAGCTCGTGTCCGCATTGCAAGGAAGAGAAAGGATGCAAAGGAGGACTTGTATTCTCTCGTAACTGTCTCCGACATCCCTCCACAAGGTTTCAACGGCTTGGGGACCAAGATTATTGATGAACAAGATTGACCCTTGTTTCTTTCTTTTAAGTAATTCCAAATTTTGGACAAATTTGAACTTCTTTTCTTTTCAAAGAAGATTGTCATATAGTCAACCTATCCATGATCCATCACAATTCTCAATTCACAGGAGAAGAAGAGAGTATCTTCAACATTTTTGCTACTTAAAAATGTGGATAATTATTTTAAATGGTTGATTGATTGTCTTTGCTCTTTGGGCTCTTTGGGGAAGAAGGAATGTTTGTGCTTTCAAAAATTAACTAGCTTAGAGAATCAGACTGAGACTGAATTCGGTGGCATAAGCGGTTTCCTGTCCTCTGTCTCAGGCCTCAGCTAGGAGACTGGAACATTGATTTTTTTTTTTATATATGATGGATAGAAACAAGAAAAATTACAAATGAAAACTAATGAATGGCTCTAGGCCAAGCTACTTCCATGGCATCCGCTGTAAGAAGGGGAGAGAGACCCTGAGGCGGTGCTTCACGGTAAATATGACGAATAGAGCATCGCCAAGGTCTTCCTAGCAAATCCTTAATAGCAGCAAGCAAATTGTTGTGAGGACCAGATGCTTCAAAATTGTTTATCGAATGAAGAGCAGAAAAAGAGTCTGTCTCCAAAATCACATCCCTAAAGCCCTTGTTCCAGCAAAGAAGCAGGCCATGATAGATTCCCCATAATTCTGCTATCATCACTGAAGAGAAACCCACCCGATATGCAAATCCACCTAGCCAGCAACCACTGTTGTTACGAATCACTCCCCCTGCTGCTGAGTCACCCGGATTACTATAGGCACTGCCATCCACATTAACTTTCACAAAAGGGGCTTTCGGTGAGCGCCAACCAACAAGAACTTCATGTTTCAAACGACAATTTGAGATGGTGATTACATCCGATGCTTCTTTAGCACGAGTGACGATTAATTGCCTGCTATTAGAAGGCCAAGTAAAATTAGGATCAAATAACAAACAATTTCGCCAGTGCCAAATATACCATAAAGCAAACATGAAAATAAAATTCCATGGAACCCCTTCAAATCGATCTTTGCAGCCAACATTATTTAGTATCCAAGAAGATAGATCCAAGGTAAAGAAATCTCCTTGGCTTAAATCCGGTTGTAGCAATAACCAAATTGAGTGCGCCCGAGAACAATCCCGTAATGCATGGAGCGAGGATTCTAAAACAGCAGAACACATAAAACAACTAAAATGTTGAGTTATGTGTCGATGATGAAGGAAGGATGCTGTAGGAATAGAGTCATGAAGTATACGCCAAAGGAACACTTTGAGTTTGCTCGGCCCAGGGAGAGACCATATCTTACTCCAAGGTACACCTGCATTAAGAGGGTCAAGAACCTGAATATTGTAAGCAGACTTTGTCATAAAGACACCATCTCCCTCCAACTTCCACATCCAAGAATCATCTTCTTGGTCTTCAGTATTGATCCAGGTAGAAGCAATTTTTGTAACAACCTGCATGGGAAGAATATCCTGAAGATCCGCATAGCTCCAAGACCCATATTCATCACAATAGTCAGCCACACTTAACTCAGCCTCAAAGGAAGAAATAGGCCGCAAAGCATGATTAAGTAGTGGACTTTCAGACATCCAATCATCCACCCAAAATCGAGTTGATTTGCCATTGCTAATCTTTACACCCAATCCCAAACACAAAATCTTTCTGCCTTGCAGAATGCTACGCCATGTGTAGGAGTCGGTAGGCTTACTAGGAGCATCTAGGAACTCATGTTGCGTTAAATATTTGCACCGCAAAACTTCTACCCAAAGAGCCTCTTTATTACATAAAATATGCCAACCCAATTTTGCAAGAAAGGCAAGATTGGCCTTGCGCACATCACGAATATTAAGACCCCCTTGTTCTTTAGGGAGACAAACCTTTCCCCAAGGGACTCCATGCAGTTTCCTATTACCAGAGTCCGTACCCCAAAGAAACTGTCTCATTAATTTTTCAAGTTCATTGACAACATGAGCGGGCAGATATGTAGTTTGCATAAGATATGAGGGTAAAGCACTAAGGACAGACTGGATGAGAACCACCCTACCGGCCATAGATAGATGTTGATTCCCCCAAGAAAGTAGTCGTGCTTGAGCCTTGCTAATAATATCACCATAAGTTTGTTTAGTTACCCTGCCATGGATCATCGGAGCCCCAAGATACTTGCCAAAGTCATCCGTCAAAGTAATGCCACAATGATTGCTTAAATTCTGAGCAGTAAGAGGATCTATATTAGATGAAACCAACATCTTCGACTTAGCCAGACTAATCTTCTCACCCGAAGCTGCACAAAATTTATTGAGAACACCCATAATAGTATCAAATTGGGCGATGGATGCTTCACTAAATAATACCAGGTCATCCGCAAAACATACATGAGAGATGGATGGGCCATTCCGTGTAATACACAATGGTCTCCATCTATGTTGCCGGACCTCCTCATCAATCATATGACCCAATTTTTCCAAGCACAAAATGAAAAGATAAGGGGAAAGAGGGTCTCCCTGGCGAATGCCTCGTGATGGAGAAAAAAAAGGTAGATGCTTACCATTCCAAATTACTGAAAAAGTATTGGTGGTGACAATATTCATGATGAGCTTGATCCAAGAAAGAGGAAGATTAATTTCCTGCAAAACCAGCTGCAAAAAATTCCAATTAATTCGATCATATGCCTTCTCTAAGTCTACCTTGATGGCGAGTGCTCCATTCTTCCTCTTCATTTTACGCATAGTGTGTAATGCTTCTTGAACAATAATAATATTATCCGTTGTGTGACGACCAGGGACAAAGCTAGACTGCGTCTTTTGTACCAATTTCGGCAAAAAAGGGCGAAGTCGATCAACAAGTAGCTTGGTAATAATCTTCAAGGGCACTGTACATAAGCTTATAGGTCGAAACTGTGAAATTTTCTCCGGACCTTGAATTTTGGGGATTAAGACAACAAGGGTACGATTTAAAGCAGGGTCAACCATGCCATCTCGAAGAGCAGAATTGGTGAGCTCAAGCAGGTTATTGCCAACTAAATTCCAAGCTTTCTGAAAGAAAGCTGCAGGAAAGCCATTAATGCCGGGACTTTTATTAGGATTCATAGCAAACACGGCAGCATGGACTTCATCAATGGTAACGGGGAGAGAGAGAGTTTCCTGATCACAAAGTGAAAGTTTCCACGAGGTACAAATTGGAGGTAGAAACGTTGCAGCAATAGAAGTAGACTCCAAATACAAGTTTTGATAATAATCAAGAACCATTTGCTTTAAATCCACTTGGTCGTAACACCAAGAATCATCTTCTGTTTTTAATGCTGTAATATGTTTTCTGGTAGACCGTTTCTTAATAGCAGCATGGTAGAATTTTGAGTTGCAGTCCCCATATCTAAGCCAATCAATTCGACTCTTCTGTTTCAACAGAGTCTCCTCCTGAAAACTGATCAGATTATAGTCCTCAATGAGTGTAACCTCCAAATTAATAAGATAATCATTTGGACCCTGATCAAGCTTCTTCTGGATCCCATTTAGACAAGCTAAAACTCGACGCTTTCTTTTATAAATGTCTCCAAAGACTGATTTACTCCAAGAAGATAAGTCAGCCGAGAGCTTATTCAATTTTCCAGGGAAAGAAACCGACGAATGAGACCAACTTTCCTTGACACAATCCAGAAAATTTTCATGAGTAAACCACACATTTTCAAAGCGAAAGGGTCGAGAAAGTGGAGCTGGAGGAGTAGTAGCAAAATTAACATACACAGGATGGTGATCTGAGCTTGTTCTTGGGAGAGTAATAGCTCGTATATGTGGGAAGGCATAAAAAAAGAGTGCATTCACAAAAGCACGATCCAGCTTAACACGAGTATAATTTCTGATGTCCCGATTATTTGCCCAAGTAAACTTTGGGCCAGAAGCTTCCAAATCAACTAAATTGCACTGCCGCAAACAATCTAGCATGAGTTGACAATTATACAAATTAATGCCCGACCTACCCATCTTTTCATCAGAGGATATGACTTGATTAAAGTCACCTAAAACAAGCCAAGGTAGATTATGGAAATTACTTGTAGTCGACAGGGAATTCCATAATCCTTTCCTATCAAAGGCTTTCGGACTACCATAGACCGCTGTTAAGAGCCAATCAGGTTCACCTTGCGATGAAACTAGTGCATGAATCAATTGATCAGAATGAGCCATAATTTCAATCTGTACTGCTTCTGAATTCCACAAGATCCAAATACCACCCGAAAAACCAACTGCTTCAACTCGAAAAAAATTTGAAAAACCAATTTGACGACAAATGCTGTCTGCTTTTTCCCCAGAGATGCGGGGTTCAAGAACAATCAGTATTTGTAGCCGGTGTAAATTAATTAAATTCTTAATATTCTTCAAACAACGTCACGAGGCAGCCCCTCGGACATTCCAACTTAATATGTTAAATAACATAATGGAAAAGGAGAAGGGATGGAGAACAAATTAACTCTGCATAGCAGAGCTAGTAGAATCAATGATAGTATTCACTGAGGAGTCTTCATCATGAAAAGAATCTTCATCAAGCATAGGAACATCCTTTTCTCTAGCTGCTCCATTGATCCCAATGCCGATCTCAGCCTTACCATGTGGAGGTTGGATGAGCATTTGAGATGAAGGAATATGAGAGTCTGGCACAACCTCTACTGGATCAGCAGAAGAGACAAGATCAATAGGGGTGGATACAGGTTGATATCGAGGCAAAAGAGAAGCAGAATTAGCAACAACTGCATTGGAAGTCTTGGTGGTAGCTAGTAAAGGCTCGGTATTGGCAAGGGAAATGGTAGGTGATTGAGATGAAATGGTGGGGTTTTTCTTTGAAATGGATTTATTTTTAGGGTTGGATTTATTGGCCAAAGAAGCAGCAGCTTGGAGGTTCGTCTTGAGTATGGCATGATCAGCATCACTTGATGAACCTGATTTGTTGGCAACCAAAGTAGAAGGTGTTGGAGCAATTGGGGAGGCAATTTCATCCGAATCATTGGCAACTTCACTGTCCTCCAATATAGCAAAACGAGACCCCGAGCTTCCACCATTTAATAAAGTATCAACAGGTGCTGATGGTACACTACTTTTCTCTGGGATGGTGTTTTTTTTTTCCATTGTAGTTTCTCCGTTGGGGCTTTTTAGCAACCATCCAAGGACCAAACATTGAGTTTTCATGCTCACGATCGTCAACCAACTTCGGATTAGTATGTGAGGATTCACCAGAAGGGGAATTATTATCTTGCACCGGTTGTTTCAAAGGGCAAGCATCCAAAACATGACCAAATTTTCCACAATGGAAACAAAGCATCCGTAAACCCTCATATTCAACCCGTTGTCATCGGCCTCCAACAAAAATTTTTGGAACAAGGGGTTTGTGTAGATCCACCTCAACACTTAGTCTAGCAAACTTTCCTCGTGAAGCTTCCGAAGTAGATTTGTCAATATGGAGGAACTTGCCAATAGGTTTGGCAATTTTCCTTAATATCCCATCCTCAAAAAATTCCATAGGTAGTAAAGGCAATCGGATCCAAGCAGCAACTCTATCAATAGTGGCCTCATCAGATCTAAAATAAGGTGTCCATCGGCGTATAGTTAGGTAGTGATCAGCTATTAACCAAGGTCCTCCAGTAAGCACAAAATCATATTCATTGCGGGAACTGAATCATATACAATAGTAGCCATTGTCCAAGTCAATCACCTGAAGAGACCCTTTGATAGACCATATTTGTTTCAATCGATTACACAAATATGTATAGCCAATAGTACGACCCAGAAGTTTAATTATTAAAGCATATTTCCAAGGAGAGCGAATTCGGCGTTTTTCCTCCTTGGTGAGGAGAACACTAGGCCCGCCTTCTCTTTCCTCAAAAACATCATCTTCCGATTCATAACCCTCATCAGGGATGTCCTCATTGTTCATATTGGTATTCTCAGTAGTAAAAGTTTCATCTTGCAAAAGCTTGTCCTTATAGGAAAACAAGTTAGCACCAGCAATAACAGGTAAATTGGCAGGCAAGGGAGAAGGAATTATAGTTTCTTCAGCAGCAGAAGAGGGCTCCATAACAAATCTAACTCGTTTCACACCACTCCTGTCTGAAGGGGAACGGAGTTGTTGCTGGGTGGTCGGTGGTTCACCCATCGAATCCACCTCCATTGGTGGCGGTCGATGGGCAGCACAACGGCTGGAAAGAAAAGAAGGAGCAAAGGTTGTCTAGGTTACGAAAATTCAGGAGCTTAAAAAAAACATATACACCCCTTGATTTTCAATATCCCTTTGAATTTTCTACTAGTTGGTTTGGTTTGATATAAATATAATAGGGTTGGTTCATCATATCATAGTTGGATGTAAATATAAATATATATAAATATAATAATATGATTCTGCTTCATTTGCAAACAAAGGTGCCAAATGCAATTGCAAATGTTAGTCCGCCAGCCGGTGCCTCTGATCTTATCATTTGAAGATGGATCTGATCATAGGTCCAGCCGTCCAGTATACGTTTATTATAACACTGATGATGATAAAAGGAAAATTAAAGTGGGCCACGATTGGTCCATCATAGGTCCAGGAGCTCTGTTGCTCGGTTTTGGGCCTGGAGTCCAGAGCAAACTCTTCCCCGTCAAGCTTTGGATTTTGGTTTTTGCCTTTTTGGAGCTTGGAAGCAAGCAGCTAAACATCGGCGGGGACGGGGACTGGCCATTGTTTGGTTGCAAAAATTATCAAGAACCATCCGCAACCGCAACCGCAACCGCAACCGCAACCGCAACGCGGTGACAACCAAGAAAACTTGCGTCGCATCAACAGAGAGCAGCAGCAGCAGAAGCCAAACAAGGCGGTGGTCGTCGTTCAGGCCGCTAAGGATTTGAGGTAATTAAAATTTCAGACCCATTGTATTTCGCCTACGCCACTGCCGATAGGTCTGTTATGTTATCCTTAACAGTAGAATAGAGATATGGCCTTCACAATAATGCATTGTTAATTCTAAACAACTAAATGATTGATATCTTGATTATTCTTGTAATGTTAATTCTAGAAATGGAGGGGCACCTTGAACAATCTCCCAGATTGGGGCTTGCCATCGACAGCGATGATGTCAAGTACATTTCTGGGTTAAGTACCATACTGGTAGCTACAATTCAGGAAGCTAAGGACAGAATTTCTCAGATTGAGTACATCTTTTGCAGTCAGCTCTACCCAAATTTCCAGTTAAAATCTAAAGGCTTGCAGAAAATATACACCGAGGCTAAGAAAGCTGCAGAAGATGCATGGACGAACAAGGAAGCTGAGTTCACACTCCAAATAGAGAAACTTCAACTTGAAAAGAAGCAGGTCCTTGAAGAGAACCAGTCTCTCATGCTTGACAAGGAAAAGCTACTAAAGGAGCAGGACCAGAAAATCAGACAACTTCTTCTGGAACAAGAGGATCTAAAAGAAAACCTTTTGCTCAAGTGTAAGGAAGTTGATGAGGGGATGGAATTGCAGAATAAACTAATGCAGTTGGTTCAAGAGAATGCCTCTGTGGTAGCTGATAAGGGTAAAGAACTAAAAGGGCATGAAGAGAAAACAAACATTCTTCTCACTGATTTGAACACCCTGCAGAAAAAGGTTGAAGCACTCCAGCAGGAGCTTGGAGAAAAGACTCAGCAAGTTGCTCATTGGAAGAAGTTGTCCAAAGATGTACTTAAAAAGATCGAATCGCAAGCCCTTGATAGTATGCATAATGAAGAGCAGCTGATCCAGTGTAACAAGGAGAAGAAGCTACTCATGGCCAATTTTGGGAAATTGAAGGAGAATTATGATGAACTCCATTTGGTACTTGGACAGAAGACTAAAGAAGTTGAGGAAGGAAGAAAATTGCAGGAGCAGTTACTTGCACAAATTGATTTTAAAAGCTCAGAAATTTTAAAGAATAACCAGCAGTTGGCTGAGCATGGGAAACAGAAAGAGCTACTTCTGGCCCAAGTAAAAGGTTTGGAAGAGAAAGTCAATTCTCTCCAGGTTAAACTTAGAGAAAGTGGTAACGATTCAATTGAAGAAAGGGATTTAAATGAGTTACTAAAACAGAGTAAATTAAAGGACTCTGAGTTGACTGCTGAGAAGAAGAAATGGAGGGATCTCTTTGATGCTTACAAAAGGCTAAAATCTCAGTACAATTTCCTCTGCAGAAAGAATGGCCTTACTACAGAAAATATGACTCTTCAAATTAAACTGGAAGATGAATGTGATTCGGCTAGGCAGCATCTTGATCCTAAATCTTCTATTGGCAAGTATCTGCTGCTTATATTTAATTTATTTATTTTAGCTTCTATTTAAGTCTATATGCTCCTCCTAGCTATGTGCTGATAGTTTTTAGATATTCTTAAAACTGGTTGTGTTTCTTTTGCCTGAGGCACTCAACTTGTTGAGGTCTAGTCTTTATGCTGAATTTGTGGTTTTAAGTTAGACTGTCTGTAACATCCAATAGTCTGAAGCAACATGTAGCAAAAAGCTTGTTGTGGCTGCTTCGTCTGATGTTTTTTCTTTTACTTTATTTTTCCTGGGTGGTCTGAAATTTCTTAGCTACTTTCCCCTTTTCCTCATTGCAGATGCTGAAACCAAAATTTCAAATATTCCTACAGTTGCTTTTGACACAAGAAGAATGAAGGATGTAATTGGCTTAGGTGTTGACTTGGAGGATAGGAGAGGGGCCAAACCAGTTGAAACCTCTATCACCCACACTCCCACTTCCAGTTTCCTCACTCCAAAACGTCCTTCAACTGTGAAATCTAATGCTATAGCTGGTACCAAGCGATCTGTTTCTGGTTGGAGAGATACTAGGTCCCATCAGAGCGAAGCTGGGGCCGATCCGCATGATGATTTTCTTGACACTCCGCTGGAGAATATTAGAGGAAACCTGAAAAAAGCCATGAAGGAAGAAGCTGAAGGTCTTCCAGATCCAGAACACATGAATGTTGATAGCTCAGATGATGATGAGACTCAGGATGTTAGTGTTGAAAAGAGGCCACAAAAACAAGAGACACCATTGCAAATAGCAGAAAAAGGAAGTTTTAAGTATGTGGAACCAGTACGAAAGAAAGCAGAGAGGGAAAAGTTGAGAGGATTTGAATGCAAGCAATGTAAGAAATTTTATGATGCTGTTCTTAATCATGGAGGTGAGGACAATGAAGATGACAAGAAGAATTTTCGCTGCGAGCATCATGATGGTGTATCTAGGCACCGGTACAAGTATGTTCCTCCTATGACTCCTGAGGGATTTTGGAATATTGGATTTGAATCTGAAATATAGGTTCTGAGCTAAAGCTGACCATGCATTTTTCATTTAGGTTTAATAGACATTCAAGGCATATTTTTAGTCTTCAATCTGTAAGTGAACCCAAGTCGAAAGTAGAAAAGAATTGAATAGAATATGAATGATTTAAGCTACTTTAGGGCTTGGCAGCATAAAGCAACCGTTGACATCGAGGCATTTGCAATATGACTTGCTGATCTGTAGATGCGATGCATAACATAAGACATTTCATGCCAGTAGATAGAAGTTGAAAAAAGTTATCAATAAGTAGTGTTGTCTTGTGTCTCTTAATGTTTAAACTTCAAACCGAAATGTAAGAAAGAGATGTATGGTATGGGAGTGTTCAGATATAGGGCGCAAGTTGTTTGACATAGATTTCCAACTCAATTATTATACCTGTATTGTGATGTTTTTGTAAAGTAAAGGAAAGGAGAGGCTAATGATAATGGGGCTTGCAGTTGCAGTGCAGAGGATACAATAAAACTAGGGAGTTAATTAGGAATGGGGAGGCCGAGGTATCAACTATCAAAGAATCAAGATTGATGGTTTGTTGGCAAATGGTAATAATTGACTAATTGGTTGGCTTCCCGTTGCCGTCCTAGAAACTGCCAAACTGGAATATAAATAACGGTAAATACTCAAATAGGACTAAAAGTTTGCGTGAATAATCAAATTAGGCCTAATGCTTTTAATTGATTGATCCTAATAAGGCTTAAAACCCCAATCCTAGAACATATCATAAATCAGGAGTAAATAAATTGGAAACCGCTATGCCTGTTTGCTATTTCCCATCCAAAATAAGTCTGATTTGACAAAGCTGTATAGGTTTAGGCCTTATTAGGATCAATTAAAAGAATTAGGCCTAATTTGATTATTCAAGCAAACTTTCAGTCCTGATTTGGGTATTTACCCTATAAATAATTGACAAAGTGGGCTTTACTTGTGCTGACCAAATCTGTGTTATGGATGTACGACGAGAGGCTGAGAGAGCAATATAAATATAATGTCGTTGGCGAGTGAGATCTCTGGGCAATTAAATTTTACAGTAACAGTGGTTCGGGTGCGACTTAAGGATTGGAGATAAATTATAATCATTCATCATGATATTTGTTGGTGGACTTCCCTTTTCTCCCAACTCTGCTTCGTCTTCTTCCTCCTCAAGTTCATCGTCTCAGTCTCAGGTATTTTTCTTCGGTTCATAGTCTTCAAAAAAAAAAAATATATGGCAGTAGAAATATCTCATCTCCTAGTACTAGGAGTAGTATTATTATTGTGTAAATATTAGCCTATTTAAAAAAAAATATGTGATTATGATTTGTGTCAGAGGTCCTAAATTTCCTTTTAGTTTCTATTTTGTTTTGTTAAACTTAAATTTATATATATTAAATCACAGTTGATGCTTAATTATCTTATTAACATTACAGATATCATGGATGATGATGGATAATGGGTAATGTCATATAAATTCAAGGGAACAGTTTTTATGACAGATGAATATATTTTTCTTGTGAACAGCCAGTGGATCTGTTGGTGGAATTGATCGAACACCCCATTCTTGTATCTGCCTCACATTCTTTCAAATCTATCCAGGAGAGGAGAATCTCAGCATCCATGGACACTGATTTAGCAACATTGTCAAACAACCCAAAATATGTTTATTTATTCCAGAGAGAATACGCAACCGTTGATCCTGCACTTGTCCATGTATCTTTTTTTCTCTTTGCTTCCTGCAATTGCATATTAAAATCATTACATACTTCTTGTTAAAAACTGATACCACTCTTTTATGTTAACAGCTCAGATAGTACCATCTTTCGCATTTTGTTCATGTAGACTTTCTCTCTTCCTGCACAATTGAGACCTCTATACGCTGCTGCTCTGTTATAAAAGACAGTGCCTATCTTTAACAATGATTCCTCATTTTCTTGTTTTAATTTTAATAACTAAATATATGACCTGTAGTAGACAATATCCTTCGAGTTCTTACCAGTCATGTTCAACCAGGAATGTTAACCCTCGGCATTTACCCAATCACTTTTCTTGCATCAGTTTGGAGTTATATCTCATCGTGAGTGGAAACTTATGAACCCTAATGTCATGGGCTGGAAAAGGCTCTCAATTTGCTTGTACTTTAGCTGAAGGAAAATTTTTAATATGAAGATTTGAAATAGTAATTGGAATCTCTTTTGAGTGCTTGTTAATTTCATATTATGAATGTGTGACTCCTGTAAGAGCCTTGCGCTATTTCTAGGTGCTGAGGTTCTGGTCTCAGGACATCTTTTCTATACATGTTATGCCTTGATTTACCCATCTCTCTTTTTCTTGCTTCTATAGCTCTATTGAATGCCTTCCTGATTTCCTTCCTTGCATGGAAAGTATGTCGGCACTGACGAAGCAACAACCTGTGTGGGCCTAGTGATTCGAAACCGGAGAAATGGCATGTAAGATTTTATAAGAAAGTCAAGAATTAGATGATGGAAATTTTCATTTTGTATTTTTGTTGTGTCTGTTATTCTGATTTTCTGATTTGAACTCAGGACCTCTGTTGCCCACATTGATTCTCCAAAATTTGTGGATATTGGCATCATCCAGATGTTATCTCTAGTTGTTGATCAAAATTCTCCAATTGATTTGGATGTATTGTTCAATACATTCCCCTTTCTTTTAACTCATTGGTCATTTATCGTAATCGAAAGATAATAATTTTTTCTTGAATTAATTCTTTTGAATTTTAAAATGCAGGTGCATTTAGTTGGTGGATTTGAAGATGTTTCTCCTAATGTACGGTCCATGATCTTCTCATTTCTGTTGGTTTTCCAGAGAGGTAATTACCATTCTAGAAGAAAAATGATTAAGCTGAATATTTTTACTTTTATATGCAGCATGCTAAAGCCAGGAGAACATCAGAGGAGAATCCAAGATTGGATGGTTATTCATTTCCTTTGTGTACAAAAATAGTTGAAACTATGCAGAAGAGATGTGAAAATTTTCACATTCAGACTCTGTGTGTTCTTGGACATAACACCAAAAAGGATTCTGAAGGAAATGCATATCCCATTTTCAATGGGTTCCTGGTAAGTTAGCTTTTTAGAATTCCTTGATTTTGAAATGGCAGATAGAAGTGTAGAGCTTAATGAAGGCATCATACTGAATTTTTAGCAGCTCCTGACTCTGAAATAGCGAAATGCAATTGGTTGTTGAAATCTTAGGATGAGAGTGTAATATATATGTTTAGATTCCCTACAAGGAAATTGGACAATTCTTATGGTTCAAGATGTCGTGTTTCAGGTTATGACTCCAGTTGCAAGTGCTGTTGATACTTTATTATACACTAAAATAAAATGATATAAAATGTTATGTTCTTTTGCGTGTTTTTAGGTAGAACCTTCTACCGGATCCCTCATTCCTGCAAGCTTTGATAGGACTGCTCGCTGTCCAGATGAAATTGTCCGAAGACTTCGAGTCTCCGCTTCATATGATGACCACAGTTGGCACGGGAAATTACTGGATACTTATGACACGAAAACTGACCGATTCGTTATTGCTCCTTGCAGTTGGTAGAATGTTGTAAAGCTAAATAAATATTAATTTGCTATACCATGAGCTTGGATTTATTGTTGGTTTACCCTTTTTTTAAAAAAATTTTATTGTTGACATAGGAACAGACGCCTTGTACAAATGGCTTTGTCACTGCAAAGTCTTTCTGACTCTGAAATTCTTGCTACATGCTCCACGTCACATTCTGCTGAAGGTCCAGATTTTGTTGACAATGAAAGAAGGTGAGCATATCTAAGGGTGCATACATGTTTCTACTTTTCAATTTATAATACATGTGAGTTTTTCTTCTTTTACTGGACAGTTTGTTACATTTGGTTATACAATACCGTTGTTTATTATCTGAATGTTGCTGAAGAATGCAAGCCATAGAGGCAATTTAGAGAAGTTAAGCCAAGAGCCTTTTTGTTTAGAATTAAGTGATCTGCATTTGAACAACGTAATGGTCTAACTGGTCTCAGTAGTCCAAAATTCTAACCATCACCAGGGAGATAGGGGATTTCAAGAACTGAAAAGAAAAAAGAAAGTATGATTTTGAGAATAAAAGTAGAATCTTTCCTGCATATGCAATCCTTGACAACTTTTACTTGTGTTTTAGGTAAACAAAAGGTTTTAAACATTGATAGAATGTAGAAGGTCTCCTTACGATGCACCTGCGTCTAGATTGATCAAAACTATAAAATCTTTTGGTCGGATAGCTTGCATAATGTCTTTTCATGTAGGGAATTGAGTTATTCTAAGTGGTATTGATATTATGATATTTTCATTTTAGGATGTGGAACTATTTGATTGAACATCCAGACTGGAAAAAAACTTTTCCCAAGAGGCAACCACGCGTCTTTGAAAGGACAGCTGAGGGAGGCTGGAAAAGTGCTGATTTTCATGACAAGGATAGTGGTTGCAGATCCTAGTTCATAACATACCGTGCAAACTCCTTTGAAGAGCCAGTTAGTTTATGTAGAGCTTACCATTCTGTGCTAGCTTCTTCCTGGTGTTGTATTGTACCAGTGAAAAGCATGAACACAGCTGTGTTAATTGTTAACTAAATTATAAGCCTAATGGAAGCAAGTGTCAGGGAGGAGAAAGTTTTGACAGTTTAAAGAGGATGCTTACAGGTTTTTCATTCGACATGTCAAAGGGTATTTTCAACCACAAGCATTGGTATAAAAGAGGTATACTTGGACTCCAAGTCTTGGGAGTAAACTTGGCTGCCATTTTAAGTCTCTGGTACCTGCACTGCACCACAGTAAAAATCCTTTTATTTTCTCTTTCTGATCTCATGCATGTTTTATCTTATTATTTGTATTTTTTTTTTGATGTTAAAACTATATTAGAATCTTATCTCCCGTGGCTAGGCTGGGACCTGGGATTGGATTATGATTTGCAATAAAGAATTGTAGTTTTCTGTGCATAAGCCTTTATCCATTTTATCGAAGGAGTTTGTGTAGATTTTGTTACTCTTGGTTCTAGATTTTACAAACTTTATCGGCTTACAGATTTTGGCACGCTCAATGAAATGAGGATTGAAACTGCGACTGAAAAAATAGTGGAATTTCAACCGTGACCGTGGGGGGTACAGCAAAAATTTACATCCGTACACACTAATCGCTAAAGCCTAAATGAATAATGTTACAGGATTCTTTTCTTGTTCTTTTTCTAAAAGAAATTCAGGCAACTACAATAAATGCTTCCACTCTTACGGTAATACCTAACCAACGCCACAAACCTAGAGTTATCAAAGCGAAATATAGTTAGAAGGTGCATTACGCAAGAAATTAAATTACCCTCCCATCAGGAAAGGCAGAGGTTCTCAATCTCTCCAGTGTCTCTGCCACCCATCTTATTGTCAACTCAAGCTTTAATTCAATCAGATACTACAACCATGAACTATTCTGGCTTCCTATAAAAGCTCATGATTCTTCATCATGCTCGATGCATTGCTTGCATAAATTGCTGGCCATCCTCATCTGTTTTGCATAAAAGCACAGACCAGCCTATTCAGGAAAAAAGTTGTAATAATAAATTCAAAATTATTATGAGTATTAACTAACAAGCCCAAGTTAAAAGGATGGCATGTGTCCTTTTATGAATATTAACTAATTAATAATTAATTTTAAATAGTAAACCACTTGAGTAAAAAATTTACATTAACAGTATGAGATCATTTTCCTGTAATAATATCATCTCTTGATTCATTCATTATACAAGCATTCTGACAGAAAAGTTGAAATGGATAGTTATAACCCCTCCTTTTTTTTTACCCCTAAGCCTAAGGCTCTACGACTACAACTTAGATTGCACCACATTACTGCCAGATGGAAACAATTATACGTGGACCCTTAAAGGATAGTCCAAATGACAAAGAAAACAAGTTTGCACTGGCAGTAAGCTTTTCATAAAGGTTAGAGAGATCTAACACATTTTTTGCAAATACTGCACCTGTTTCACATTTAATAGCATAGAAACAGCTTGCACAATTTTCTACACAGCATTATCAGATTTGAATTCATAGTGCTCAATGATCTTCTACTTCCATTCAGGAAAAAAAGAGTTTGCCTTAATGCAAATGTAGAAGTGAAACTTAGAAGAAAAACATAAATAAGTCAAACAGGCCCCTATGAAATGTCATGTTTCCCAAATTAAGACTGTAGACGTGCAATAAAACTTAATGAATTGAAGTAGAAGAAGAATTTACCACTTTCACCATCAAATATATCTGCAAGCTTTGCAATTGCGTCAAGAAGCGCTTGCTCATGCTCCTGCATTGAAAATGAACAATAATATTATGTTGTTTGATATTAAGACGTTCGACATTAACAAACACTTGTATGCCCACCTTTAGCACCCTCTTTGCTTTCTCAATTTCAAGTGCATCAGGGAGGTTTGCACCAAAAACCCTCTCCACCTACCCCAAGTCAAAATAGAAAAAAGGTAGACATTTGTCCATTAGCTAATTAAGAACCAGACTCCCTGCTGTGCATTATACCTATTTGAACAAAAAAACTTCAGGAAGGACACCCTTTTTTGATTTACCTCTTTTATCAGAGTATCTGTGTGAAGAATTTGTATATCATCTACTGCCTTTTTTCCACTGCCATTCTGTACAGGTACAAAGTCTTTTCTAGAGGGACCCTTTGGTAAGCCTCTACCTCTTCCTGCCCTTGGCATACCATCACGACCTACAGATCTACTCATTCCGTGACCTGATCCACCACAAACACCTCGATGAGGAATTCCAGGATCCTCACTTTCCCATTGTATATCCTCGGGAGAAATCTGCCACAGGAGGAAAAGATGGAGAGGGGGGTCATGAAGAAAATGATTGAGCTAACTGAAGATTCTAAACAAAATGTTCATAGAGTAAAACACGTGCAAGTTTAGCCATATATAAGTGAAATTAGTTGCAAACATTTTTAAGCTTGGGATTGGTAGGAAACAATGTTCCATTGGCTTGCCAAATTATCAAATTCCACACAAAATCTGAATGCAATCCTCATGTCCAGATAAAAAGATTTGTTAAAAGAACTAGCAACATTATTTTGCAACACATCTAAGCAGCTCACATTACTATATTGATGGGATTAATATGAATGGCTATAGAATAGAATAAGGATCAAGCTTATGTTCCAAACCACTCATACCCAGATCAGAACATTTTAAAATTCTTAACTTCAATTACCGATAAGAAAAGCATTTGAACCATGAAGACCAAAAAGCATATTACCTCTGACAGATTAACCCATTCCCATGTCTCATTTGCAGTACCCGTATCATAGACCAGAGCATGCCGTCCCTAATGAGGAATAGACGAGATCAGGTTAAAACCAGTATGAACTAAATTTAATACACAATCTTTTTTGGCCAGAATTTAATAAACAATCCAACGCCATACAAACCTCAACTAGATTGTAGTCAGTTATAACAGCTTCATAGAAATTGTTATCATCGGGCCATCTTGTCCTTACTTTCTTCCCTATTAATGGATCAAATGTTGCCCCTTCAGCAGGTTCACTCACAAAGGCAGAACCAGAAGATACTCTATTAACAGCTTGACTTCTCCCAACTGGACTAGTGGAGGGGTACTGCATGGACTTCACGGAAGGCACACAAGGTAAACCCTGTCAAATTAAAAGGAAAACAATTGAAGTATTTAAAAAAAAAAAAAAAAAAAAAGGAATCATTATCGTTTTGAAGATACTTCAAATTTTCATAAATCTAACTCACTGGTTTATGTTTCTTGGAGCCAGATATAGATCCTCGTCTAGCAGCTGATGAAGATGGTTGGTTAGATGGCACAACAGTTTGTGGATGAAGTGGCAGAGATGGCCCATTAATGGATTGTGAAGGCACAGACTGGGCTGTCTTCTGTTTCTTGCGAGATGCTGACGCAGTGGGACTAGGCATAGGATCATGAACAGCTTGACCAGTATTATGCATGCTGGAGTGCGGCATCCCTGCTTGTCTCCACTCCCTAATGGCATTAACAGGAATATTATCATTTAAGGGAGAAAAGAATTAAAAAAAAATAAAAAAAATTCCTGAAGCTTTGTAAGAGATTTATCTCTTAGTAGATAATACTTGTCCCAACTAAAGCAGACCTTATCCTTCTTATGACATCATCTGCATTAACCCGGCTTAAAAGCTCCCTGTGCTCCTCGTTTGATAGTCTCAATTCTTTTCTAAGTTCTGTTATCAAACTCTCCTTCTCCTGAATAAATTAATTTAGATAGCAGACATTCAAACCTAAGCAAACAAATTTGCTATTAGAATCATTAAATTTTTTTTTAAAAAGTACCCAAGTAATGGCATCAGCTTGAGCTTTAAAGGCTCTTAAAACTGAACTGTATGCTTCTTGCTCAAGCTGGTGAATTTGAGACTCCATGTCAGTTTCACCATGATTCCTAGAGTAGGGCACTGAAGATATGGTAGCTCTTCCATTCCCAGCAATACGTGCTGTTCTAGGTATTCTATTCTGATGTGATGGTGGTAAATCATCATCAGTTCCTACAATTGTTTAATATAATGTGAGTGAATCATAACTTGAGCAGAGTTCATGATAGTTATTATCTTCCTAGATGTAGAGTGCCAAGCTAAATAATTTAAATCACATTAAAGACTTAAAGCTGCACATAAGGCCACGAAAAACATATCTCAAGAACTGTTGGAACTTGGAAATCCAAAATTAAAAAAAAAAGGACCTATTGCTCTTAATATGGGGGAAAAGAATGTTCTTTGAGCACTTCAGAACAATGCTTAGCACCATTCACCTTTTGACTCATTCACACTAGCACCACTGCACCAGTTAATTGACAAGGAATGGATTAAGAGTTGTTTGGTGAATTAATTTTAAAGTAGGCCTTGTGGTAAGTTCCCCTGCTCTAAGTTTTCTTGTATGAATCTTTAGCAGTACTGTTTAGTATGCACTTCCATAGCAGCTTCAAACTCTAGAATGAAGTTTTGAACTCGAACTAAGTTTGAGCCTTCAGAGGACGAGATCCCATAAAAGCTTTGTTGTGGTTTTCTCTAGAGTGAGCACTATAAGTGAGAAAAGTTGAAAATAAATCATGTTCATATATTGTGGGTGAAGAACAGGTAATATGTAGGGGAATATATGAAACGAAGATTACAATCAGTCACCAAAAGCTGAGGAACTCAAAGAAAGGAGTGCCTATCGTAGGATGGATTTTTTGTTTTGTTCATTTGTTTTTTTACTGTTTTCTTCGAGGGATAATATGTCAATTGCCAATAAATAAGGGGTAGTATTGCGAAGGCCTAAAAGTCTTACAAGATTAGCTCAAAGTGGGAACACAACACTCAAACAGAAATGACGGACAATGGGAAAACAAGGCAATAGAAAACCAAAAATGAAAAATTAGTAAGCAATGGCTTAGCAAACAAAGTTATTGTTGGTGAACTTAACAATTTAATCAACCCAAAGAAGGGATTAGCATAATTTTACAAATTATTGCTGCATTCCTACTTTCCTCAGTGCATCATTATAACTTACAAGTGAAAGCAGTTGGCTGGATAAGCACCAATAGTTTCTCTTCAAAAAAGTAAAAATAAAAATAAAAATAAAAATAAAACAAGAAAAAACAAAAGAATCAGCAGAGAATAGCAAGTTGAAACACATAAGCCATCTGAAAGCCTTAATTGCATAGGTAGGGGGAGCACATAATCAACACAATTTAGAAAAGAAATTAGGAAGGAAGGGAAAAAGAAATGATATTAGTACGAAATCATGATCATCATAAAGAAAAGAGGAGAAGACAAGCAAGGAAACTGACCACTGCTATCATAGGGCTCGTAGTCCATAGCCAGCGTTGGGTTGGAAAGTCAAAACCCTAACAAAACTCGGAGCGAAGAAAGTAGAGATCGTTGAGAGATTGGGAATTTGTTTATGTGGAAAGCCAAAGCCCAGGTAGGGTTTTTGATTTCTGCAAAGTACTTATCACTCCACCGTACTGCGGCTACAACTACTTTCAACTTCGATTGTATTTGTATAAACAATGAATTTTTGCATTTTATTTTTGGTTTCAAAGCTTTATATATATATACGGGGTTTTAAAAAACGAAATACCGGTTTACAAATATGAAACATGATTTGAATTTGAATAGGGATTATACTATAAATACTCCATATACTTGGGTTTTTTTTTTTTTGGCACAAAAAGAGCAAATATATATACTTGGTTTTTATTTCAAGAACAATGAAAACAGGCGAAAAAATAAATGATTATCATCATTTCATACAAGTTCCGTAGAAGTTTAGAACGGCATAATTAAAAGAGGTATAATATGTCAATCAGTAATTTGTTGCTATAGTAATCGTTGGGAGAATGTCCCACGTTTGGCATAAAAAGGACGAATCTGAACAAACAAAGAGCTCACTCATTTGCCAAAAGCAACAAAATGTTGAACAAGAACAGACCCACCTGTTTATGCACAACACAATGCTTTTGCGCAATATGTAGTTATGTACCCAGACACAGGAGCATCATCTTTTACAAATCAAGTATAAGTACAAGTACAACTATGAGGCACCAGCAGCAACAAGACCGCGGATCAACTACTTCAACCGCCCCCACACCAACTACTGCTTTCTGCTTTCTAACATAAGTGTATATATTTAGCATTTGCAGCTTATAGCCCAGAGAAATGAGCAAAATGGTCTATTGCATACAAACAATCAACACCAGGAAACAAGCTCCCCAGAAACCTACATCATTCAAACTCTCTTTTTCCTTATCTTTCCAATCACAAGTACTTTAAAATATGTCATTTTAAGGACAGATAACTAATAGATCGTAACTTCCCATACAGCCCAAACTAGAAACCAGCCCATCCAGCAGGTTGAGATGTTGGATGATTCTCCTTGATGATTGACTCACCAAAGCGCTGCGAACTACTTCCTTCACTTATCGGTTTCAATCTTTGGGAACTGGCAGCAGGGGCGGCTGTAAAGCTATCTGTGCCGAAACCCCATGTGTCCATTCCAGAAGTTGCTTGACCAGAATGCTTGTTTGAGTGACTGTTTCTGGTTCTAACTGACTGGACAGGATCCTTTGAAAGAGGTTGCTGCTGCTGCGATTTGCCGTCATCAGAAAAAGCCTGCCACGGCTTCGCTTCTGGACTGCTATTCGTCCAGTTAGCATATTTTTCTTGCGGGAATTCCGGCAATGTTCCTTCAATCTTCTCCCTCTGCTATCAAATGAAACAGGTACCATCAAGTCGATAAGTAATGAATATGAATACAATTTAAAAAGAAAAATCAACCATATGCAAACACATCGGCAGCAAAATGAAGAAAGACTACCAGAATTCCATCATGAGGACTTCCAGGTAGATTTTGATTTCTTGAAGTGCTTTTACTCGGAGATGGAACTCTACCAGCAAGAGCTTGCTTGAGCTCCTGAATTTCCTGCCTCTGAGATCGACAAATTGCAGATAACTTTTCAAATTTGGATGTCATCTCAACCTTTTCCGAGTTGACCTGCTTCAGCTGCTCTTTCAGCCTCTCTATTTCAGCTTCTAATTCTTCTTCTTTTGCTGTTGTTTTATTAATATTTCCAGAACAAATCTTATTCGTATCAAATTCAGCAACAAAGGAGTTAAAGGCCTCGTCTTGAAAAGTAGTGGGGCGGTCCTTCCCCTCAAAAAAATTTATTTCAAAATCTTTAGAAGGACCATCATCCGATTTGTGCAATATATCAGGCACACTTCTATGTATAGAGTTACTCTGTACATTTTTTTCCCCTGTCACAGGGCTAGTATTTTTGGGTAAAGGGTGATTCTCAGGATGACTTCTATCATGTTTTGCCGAGATATAGCGGGTTGCATCTTCATCAAACTTGGGTAGGAACTTGTCTTCAGCAACAAGAGAGTCCTTTGCATGCTGAGTGGACCAGAAAGCACCAAGCTGTCCGCTAACACCCCTTGAACCAGGCTGTGATGCACTTCTAGCTGGTTCCCCAGATGGTGTGGGCGGAGGACTTCTACGAGGCATCTGGGTTGACCTATTTGCACACCTTGGTACACCTGCTACATTGGAACAACACATCAATTTAATTTCCACAAAAGCTAATGTTTAAGCCTTCAGATACTAAAATCTTTCTATCAATGATCCTCTATAACTCATCTCACAACACCAGTGTCCAGCACAAAAAACATGGTTAAATTAATACATGCATTACACCTTCAACTGGACATCTCAACTGTTAACGTAGTACATATTTTCACCTTCAATAGATGGCATTTCAGGCGGCCTATCTGGCAAGGATTTCTGAAGACCAACAGGCAACTGCTCATTAACACGAAACCAGACCTGCCATCATGGGAAGAAAATCCCAAGATCAGTGAGCAGAATGTTAGATCTCTGCGAAAGATTACCATGGACATTAATGATCTAAAACTAACCTAAACTCATGGAGATGAATGGCCAATCAAGCAAAGCGCTTGCCTGCGTGATGTCAGGTCTGTCATCAGGTGATGATTGAAGCATGTCTTTAATTAGATCTATAACTGAAGAGCTGTACTTAGGTAAGTCTGGAATCCTATAGTTCCCATTTAAGATTTGCAGCTTTGATTCGCCATCAAATGCATTCTTGAAGTAGCAAATTCGGAAAAGAAGGCAACCAAGGGCCTGTAGAATGACAGAGTAGCTTCAGTTTAAACTTATACCTACGAATATATCTGATCTAAATTGCCTCTAGATTTCAAATGGAAATACGAGAGCAATCGACTTACCCATATGTCCACTTTTTCATTTATAAGTTCTCTCCGAAACAGATCCCACATCTATGCCAATAAAAGAAAGCAAACATAAATAAAATAATTTAACCACTATAGAACACAAAATTCTATAGAAAAATGTTGGTTCTTCATTCAACCTCAGGGGCTCTATAGGCAGGTGTAGTGTGCTTCCTAATATTGTCTTCTTCTATACCCATCTCTTCAGGCTTCTCAAAACGCTTGTGATTGGTAGATGTGCTTCCAAAATCACACAACTTCCACAATCCATCAGAACCCAACAAAAGGTTCTCAACTTTTAAGTCCCTGCAACAATAAAAATACCAAGGAAGGAAGGAAACATACACCAACATTAAGTGACTTCTAGGAAAACCGTGATATAAACACCATTGATAATAACATAGAGGGGAAACGTCAAAGTAAGCAGGAAGTCATTTTTAGCAAATAAAAAGGGATCATAGCATTCTATTTGATTTCATCCTTACACCATTCCTCTTATGACATACCAAAGAGATTAACAAATGATGTGAATGACTATAACTAAAATAACTTCCACCCAAGTCAAATGTAACAACAATTTTGGTCAACAAAAAATATCTCTCTGCAGTAAAAAAGAAAAAGGTGGTGCATGTGGCAGTACTGCATATAAGAAATGTACGGTAAAAGAAAAAAATTTTAACAAATCTTACAATTAAATTATCATGATGAGTAAAAAGCTCGATTAAAGTTAAACATTAGCACCTGTGAGCAATTGGTGGGAGCTGGCAATGCATTGCAAAGACTGCATTGCACACATCCCTAAAAATGGTAAGAACTTGTTTCTCCTCAAAATAGGCAGCAGCTCCTCTGGTCTCTAAGACATTAACAAGAGATTTGTCACAAAATTCCATGACAAGGAGGGCTTCCTTGGTCCTTCCCAAATCCAAGATAGTATGTGCATAAAGTGTAACAATATTTGGATGTCCTTGAAGTGATTTCATGACAGATATCTCCTTGAGGACCAAATCCAAGGACTCCTGATCATTGCATATAATGTGCTTCAAGGCATATTGCTTTGAAGCATGTAGAGCATCCTTAGCTAAGTAGACACAAGAGAATCCACCTTCAGCAATGGCATTGCGAACATGAAGTTTAAGATTGGCAACATCAAGGGATCTGCCCTCGAGCCCTGCTGGCTCTTTTTGCATAAATGGCTTGAATCGCCACATAGTTGGAATAAAGGTAGACAAGATTCTGGACGAGTGATGAGAAGCATTAGAATTATTTAAAAAAAAAAAAGCATTAAAGAACAAGAATGATGGAAATTGAGGAAATGAAACAGAAACGTAGGAGAAACCATACGATGGCATATAAAAGAGGAGCAGCAGAGAGTTATAATAGTCTAAAAGAAATATTTAAAACGAATAGGATGATGATGCTGGAATTCAAGATGAAGATAAACACTACATAACCTATATGATTTATGATTCATGACTAAATATAGAATCAATCTAGCATTAGCAAATAACAGCACTACGAGAGCAGATCTGATAAAGATTTTTTTTTTTTAGGAATAAACAAGAAACTATCAATCAGATCTCAATATCATCCCTAACTAAAAACCCGCAAATCTCCAATAAAATGCCAATATATATTTTCTAAGTATCTGAGATTTCTTTTTCCTGCGGCGTTCAGTAAGTAGCAAACAGACACAAGGCAGCTACTTATGTAAATCAAATAAATGAATTGAAACAAACAACAAGAATTATCAAATCGAATTAAAAAAAAAAAGGGAAGATCTTCTTGCCAAAAAGAATTCAAGAAAGGAAAAAGAAGAAGAATATATCAGCAATGTACCTGGTTAGATCAGGCTAAGTAGAACAGGCTAATCAGAAACCGATGAACTGCCCTGTAGAAATAGATGATTGAAAATTGAACAAAAGAGAAGGGAAGAGAAGAGAAGGTAAGCTTTTGCTTTTGCTTTTGCGTTTGCTTAAAAAAAAAAATGATCTGATTTCTTTCTGTCTTTGCGCAATTGCGCGTTGCTTTATTCTTTGTAGATAGAGAGAGAGAGAAAATTATAAATAGAAGAATATATATTATATATAATAATTAAATAAGTATTTATACTATTCCTGTATTCCAGTTCTAGTTTCTTGATGATAATAAATACTAATAATAATTTAAATAATATTATTGGGTAAATTATGCGCTGCCTGTGCTGTGATGATACAAAGTCGAAAAATATTCTCACCAAAAAAAAAAAAGAAGCTGTGTTGTATCAACTTATTATATCATTGTCTTCTTGAGGTGAAATGAATATGTTGATGAAGTTGAAATTCTAACATGCGTCATTGTTTGACTGGGTGGAAAACTGTGGAGATAAATGGAATTCCAGTCTCCACTAGGGAATTAACTTAACAGACTCACCAATAGAGATTTCTACACTCTGAACTCTGAAGACTGGCGGACGTCCCACAGATGGGAGGAGTGTCACTCTCGGGGGTAATATAATCTCGAAATCGACGGATTCTGAGGATTGAGGAGGACAGCCTAAGATCAACAGAGAAGGAGACCTTACCTTAGATCGATAAGTGTAAAATGAGCTATTGGTTGGTATTTGACAGGGATCAGGGTCCAGGGAGACCAACTCCCGGGCTTGGGCTTCTAAATCGAGGCCCAGTTCTATTTTAGGCTTAGGCGCTTAGCTAAAAGGATCCAGAAGGCACGTTCACGTAAATGGGCAATTGGGCTTCTTCTGCTTCTGGATCTGGAGGGCTTTTCTTTTCGTAGAGGTTTTTTTTGACAAAAATCGTTCGTTTTCATTTTTTTCTTTTAAAAGGTCACGATAACGACGAGTCAAATAAATTAATTTGGGCTAGTTCGGTGACCTGACCTCCTTTTGAGACTACATCTTAACTCTGATTAGTGGAAAATTGAAATTGCTCCCAACGCCACTGTTTTATTTATATTTTTCTCTGTCCATATTGTTATAAACTCGGTTGGCTTGTCGTTGTCGGAGGACATCATCTCTGATCATGGAAATGGTTGATTCCTTTCCACATCCTTCCTACCAGATTTATATAGAAAATTTTTCCTTTCCCTTTCAGTTTCCTATATATATTATACTATATACAATAAAATAAAATATTAGGATCAATCAAGATTCTAATTAAAGAGTGTTGGAAATAAGTGATGGAGTGTGTGGGTAATGACTTGAGTGATGACTAATAACTAATGAGTAGGAACTTATTTCAGTTTTTAGCTTGGATTGGATGGATGTTCCCTAAAATTGACCCTACTTCTACTTGCTGGGCCAAACAAAGCATAAATTTTCAGGTATTCCCTATTATTATATTATTATATCAATATAAGCAACAAGGAGATAAGGAAATACAGCAGCGGGCGAGCCAGAGGCCAGAGGATGAGGATGTTGATATTTGATGTTTTGAGTGAAATAAACATATGGAGTATATAATTTTAGGGAGGACATAAAAGCACATGGGAGGAGAGACAAGGCTCACATGAAAGAAACATGGGCTATTCTTAGGTTTGTTTCCTATATATGTACATATACATATATCCTTGTCTTTTTTTCTCCACTTTCATCTTATCCTCTTGCAGCTCTTAGACAGTCAAATTAATCATTAATGGATAATCAACAGCACTCTGCCTCTGCCTCTGCCTCATGTGAGCTATTAATTTTTCAGGACCCCTTTCAGCCTTTCTGTCTCAACTCGTACTAGCAGAATTTTATTTGCACTAAAAGGATCGATGATCGATGCCTTCACAGTGAGCATAAATTATGAGATTATCCAATATATATGGCTCCCGTCGATGACCCACTTAATTATATGCTAAGCTCTTGCAAACCTAAACAATCTGATAGCGGTTAATGTGTCCTTGGAATAAATATGATTCAATAAAGCAGTTTTATAATCAGTTTCAACACACAGACAAAAACACTTTTTTGCAATCCCAGCTGCTTGCTTTTTGCAAGTTGGAGTCCCTAGTATGCGTTTGTCATCCGAAACTCCATTCCCATGTGATCCTGATCCCTCATAATCCCTCGAGGCTCCAGCACCAGAGAGGGCACAACAACCCTCACTATTCACTTTTGATTGAAGGTTCCGGCCGGCCAGGAGGAGGTGCTTCGCATTTGACTTCAATATTTACAAGAGTGGTTCCTAGCTAGCTAGTTTTGTTTTCTACGCCACCCGAAAACTGATAATTACTTAGCAAAATGCCCAGCACCTCCTTTAGTTTTCTATATTACACCTAATAATAATGATAATATTACACTTAATAAGGATCATTACACCAAATATGGACAATTTTTCAGCATACCACCGTCCCGTAATTATTTTAAGCTTGGATACACCTAACAGAAATTTTCCCAATAATTTTTGGGATAGTAACGTCACAACAACAACAAGAAGATCACGACAGGTTTTAACTTGCTTCATACACAAAGTATAATTAATTATTATATCGCTTGATTTTCAAGCCAATGGGAATGATCATGAAAATTTTGCGCAAGGTATGGTGGCAAATATTCACGTACGGTTCACCACCGATAATTATCCTCTATCATAATTACAGTGAGGCATAAGCTAGACCTTGGGGACATGTACAGCTTCCTTTCTCGAGAAATATTTTTAATTTACAATCAGTTATAAGGAGAGTTTTCTGTTTGAAGAACCATTTCTCAATGGTTCTATCCTTTCTTTGTGTTTGATAACTTATTTTCAATTTAACTTAATTGAACTTCTTCAATGAAAAAATGTTAGATTCGATGATTCTTCAATGAAAAAATGTTAGATTCGATAAATACGTAAGTGGAAACCTACTTATCACTTATCATTAAAAACGCTAAGTCATATCTATTTAAAAAATAAAATTGTTTCACACTATTGCCCCTTACAAAATCAACGTCTCCTCCTGTTTTTTATTTCTTTTTCTTTTCTTTTTTTTTTAAACAATCTTCTTCCTCTCTCTAATTCAAAGCCAAAAATCTCATTTCATCACAAATATTTATGAAAACTAGATAAAAAAAATAAAAATTCTCCCCTCAACTTCTTTAATTCTCAAACAAACAACCATTGAAGATTTTTTTTTTCTTGTTCTTCTCTTATCGTCTTGAAACCAAATTAAAAATTTAGGTTTTCTTTGAATTTCAATAAAAAATACTATTTGAATATGGATTAAAAACAATGATGATATAATTTGACATGTCAAGATCTTGAAGATCTTCAAATACTTTGATTTTTTCAATGAAATTGGATGGGAAACTATATATCGGTGGCTTTCAGTATTTTTTTTTCTTTCAACACGTTGAAAAAACCCAACATTTGTTTTCTGTTTTATGATATTTATATTTGATAATTGTATAATTTTTCTATAAATAAAAAATCATAAGTATAAAGAATTTGTTTTTCTTACCTAATAGTATAGAGTGATTATAAAGATAAGGGTAACAATGTAAGGTAAATTGTTTTCAGAATTAAGTGGCTTTTTTTATCAAACAATATAGTTACATTCAGTATTTAATTTTCAGTAAAATACCAAACAGTTTTTAAAGTTTGAATTCAATACTTATGAGATTCAGTATTGAAAATTCAATACTTAATCTTTCAGCGGTTAATTTTCAGTTTTATCAAATAGAACCTTAGATCATGTATGTGCTTATATAATTTAGGTTACGATACTTGGCCCTCCAATACCCGCGTCTGCTACCATATCATAATGAAAACAAAACAAAACAGTACTCCATCTAAGGTATGGCAAAAAAATCTAAGCTACTAATTAAGTAAACAATGATCATATATACTTCATGCAACTATATTGTATTATAGAGTTCCGGCCCAACTCGGGCTGTATTATCCGTTCAGATGCAAAGGACTCGTGGATTTCCCTTTCCTATAAAACGCCTCACAAATTTGGGGTGCATATCTGTATATAAATCAAAATAGATCCTCACATCTTCATGATGTGGGATTCTGGGTATCACAATCTACCCCCTTAAAGGCTTGTCATCCCCTACAAGCTCACCCAATCATCTCCCACGACATAGCACTTAGCTCCCGCTACATGCGGGGTTAAGACTCTGATACTAACTGTAGAGGCCCAGACCAAGTCGCGAGGTCTTGTCTGCTCTGATGCAAAGGCCTCATAGATTTGTCCTTACCAAAAAGTGTCTCGT